>JAKZAO010000010.1:25762476-25922523 GCA_023053555.1 Branchinecta lindahli
GTAGCTGAAGTCAAAGATGTTCACATGCAAAAGAAAAGTATGTTTTAAGCTAAAATGGAAGATATAAATAATAAACAACACTGCACATACTGCTATGTAGTTTATTTAGTTGAAGTTGAAACAATAAGGCGCTTTCTGACACGCCTTTTTTCGTCAGGACTCTTCATGCATTTTATTTATAGGGTATAGACGGTAAAACAATAAGGCGCTTTCTGACACGCCTTTTTACGGTGGGATTCCTCATGCAATTATTTAGTTAGGGTATGGAAGTTGAAACAATAAGGCGCTTTCTGACACGCCTTTTTTCGTCGGGACTCCTCATGCAGTTTATTTATAGGGCATAGAAGGTAAAACAATAGGCGCTTTCTGAAACGCCTTTTTTCGTCGGGACTTCTCATGCAGTTAATGTTATGTAATTTTTTTGGTGCGGTGGGGGATGCAGAACTTACCAAGTAGATAGGTGTGACAGAAATAGAACATCCACTGGCTAGACGACGTAAGGTATTGTTGGTTCGTAAGTCCTGAGCAACGGCCGAACAGAGAAAAAGCAGCAGAACCGCTGGCTAGACGTCGTACGGTATTGTTGGTTCGAAGTCTTGAGCAATGGGTAGCTGAAGTCAAAGATGTTCACATGCAAAAGAAAAGTATGTTTTAAGCTAAAATGGAAGAAAGAGGAAATATAAATAATAAACAACACTGCACATACTGCTATGTAGTTTATTTAGTTGAAGTTGAAACAATAAGGGGCTTTCTGACACGCCTTTTTTCGTCGGGACTCCTCATGCATTTTATTTATAGGGCATAGAGGGTAGAACAATAAGGCGCTTTCTGACACGCCTTTTTTCGTCGGGACTCCTCATGCAATTATTTAGTTAGGGTATGGAAGTTGAAACAATAAGGCGCTTTCTGACACGCCTTTTTTCGTTGGGACTCCTCATGCAGTTAATTTATAGGGCATAGAAGGTTAAACAATAAGGCGCTTTCTGACACGCCTTTTTACGGTGGGACTCCTCATGCAATTATTTAGTTAGGGTATGGAAGTTGAAACAATAAGGCGCTTTCTGACACGCCTTTTTTCGTCGGGACTCCTCATGCATTTTATTTATAGGGCATAGAGGGTAGAACAATAAGGCGCTTTCTGACACGCCTTTTTTCGTCGGGACTCCTCATGCAATTATTTAGTTAGGGTAAGGAAGTTGAAACAATAAGGCGCTTTCTGACACGCCTTTTTTCGTCGGGACTCCTCATGCAGTTTATTTATAGGGCATAGAAGGTAAAACAGTAAGGCGCTTTCTGACACGCCTTTTTCGTCAGGACTCCTCATGCAGTTTATTTATGGGGCATAGAGGGTAAAACAATAAGGCGCTTTCTGACACGCCTTTTTACGGTGGGACTCCTCATGCAATTATTTAGTTAGGGTATGGAAGTTGAAACAATAAGGCGCTTTCTGACACGCCTTTTTTCGTCGGGACTCCTCATGCATTTTATTTATAGGGCATAGAGGGTAGAACAATAAGGCGCTTTCTGACACGCCTTTTTTCGTCGGGACTCCTCATGCAATTATTTAGTTAGGGTAAGGAAGTTGAAACAATAAGGCGCTTTCTGACACGCCTTTTTTCGTCAGGACTCCTCATGCATTTTATTTATAGGGCATAGAGGGTAAAACAATAAGGCGCTTTCTGACACGCCTTTTTTCGTCGGGACTCCTCATGCAATTATTTAGTTAGGGTATGGAAGTTGAAACAATAAGGCGCTTTCTGACACGCCTTTTTACGGTGGGACTCCTCATGCAATTATTTAGTTAGGGTATGGAAGTTGAAACAATAAGGCGCTTTCTGACACGCCTTTTTTCGTCGGGGCTCTCATGCAGTTAATGCTATGCAGTTTTTTTGTTGCGGCGGGGGATGCAGAACTTGCCAAGTAGATACTTTGTGACAGAAATAGAACATCCACTGGCTAGACGACGTAAGGTATTGTTGGTTCGTAAGTCCTGAGCAACGGCCGAACAGAGAAAAAGCAGAAGATGGGGGATGCAGAACTTACCAAGTAGATAGGCTGTTACAGAAATAGAACATCCACTGGCTAGACGTCGTAAGGTATTGTTGGTTCGTAAGTGCTGAGCAACGGCCGAACAGAGAAAAAGCAGCAGAACCGCTGGCTAGACGTCGTACGGTATTGTTGGTTCAAAGTCTTGAGCAATGGGTAGCTGAAGTCAAAGATGTTCACATGCAAAAGAAAAGTATGTTTTAAGCTAAAATGGAAGAAAGAGGAAATATAAATAATAAACAACACTGCACAGCACATATTGCTATGTAGTTTATTTAGTTGAAGTTGAAACAATAAGGCGCTTTCTGACACGCCTTTTTTCGTCGGGACTCCTCATGCAATTATTTAGTTAGGGTAAGGAAGTGAAACAACAAGGCGCTTTCTGACACGCCTTTTTTCGTCGGGACTCCTCATGCATTTTATTTATAGGGCATAGAGGGTAGAACAATAAGGCGCTTTCTGACACGCCTTTTTTCGTCGGGACTCCTCATGCAATTATTTAGTTAGGGTATGGAAGTGAAACAACAAGGCGCTTTCTGACACGCCTTTTTCGTCAGGACTCCTCATGCAGTTTATTTATGGGGCGTAGACGGTAAAACAATAAGGCGCTTTCTGACACGCCTTTTTTCGTCGGGACTCCTCATGCAATTATTTAGTTAGGGTATGGAAGTTGAAACAATAAGGCGCTTTCTGACACGCCTTTTTTCGTCAGGACTCCTCATGCATTTTATTTATAGGGCATAGAGGGTAAAACAATAAGGCGCTTTCTGACACGCCTTTTTACGGTGGGACTCCTCATGCAATTATTTAGTTAGGGTATGGAAGTTGAAACAATAAGGCGCTTTCTGACACGCCTTTTTTCGTCGGGACTCCTCATGCATTTTATTTATAGGGCATAAAGGGTAGAACAATAAGGCGCTTTCTGACACGCCTTTTTTCGTCGGGACTCCATGCAATTATTTAGTTAGGGTAAGGAAGTTGAAACAATAAGGCGCTTTCTGACACGCCTTTTTTCGTCGGGACTCCTCATGCAGTTTATTTATAGGGCATAGAAGGTAAAACAATAAGGCGCTTTCTGACACGCCTTTTTTCGTCGGGACTCCTCATGCATTTTATTTATAGGGCATAGAGGGTAGAACAATAAGGCGCTTTCTGACACGCCTTTTTTCGTCGGGACTCCTCATGCAATTATTTAGTTAGGGTAAGGAAGTTGAAACAATAAGGCGCTTTCTGACACGCCTTTTTTCGTCAGGACTCCTCATGCATTTTATTTATAGGGCATAGAGGGTAAAACAATAAGGCGCTTTCTGACACACCTTTTTTCGTCGGGACTCCTCATGCAATTATTTAGTTAGGGTATGGAAGTTGAAACAATAAGGCGCTTTCTGACACGCCTTTTTTCGACAGGACTCCTCATGCAGTTTATTTGTAGGGCATAGAAGGTTAAACAATAAGGCGCTTTCTGACACGCCTTTTTACGGTGGGACTCCTCATGCAATTATTTAGTTAGGGTATGGAAGTTGAAACAATAAGGCGCTTTCTGACACGCCTTTTTTCGTCGGGACTCCTCATGCATTTTATTTATAGGGCATAGAGGGTAGAACAATAAGGCGCTTTCTGACACGCATTTTTTCGTCGGGACTCCTCATGCAATTATTTAGTTAGGGTAAGGAAGTTAAAACAATAAGGCGCTTTCTGACACGCCTTTTTTCGTCGGGACTCCTCATGCAGTTTATTTATAGGGCATAGAGGGTAGAACAATAAGGCGCTTTCTGACACGCCTTTTTTCGTCGGGACTCCTCGTGCAATTATTTAGTTAGGGTATGGAAGTTGAAACAATAAGGCGCTTTCTGACACGCCTTTTTTCGTCGGGGCTCCTCATGCAGTTAATGCTATGCAATTTTTTTGTTGCGGTGGGGGATGCAGAACTTGCCAAGTAGATACTTTGTGACAGAAATAGAACATCCACTGGCTAGACGTCGTAAGGTATTGTTGGTTCGTAAGTCCTGAGCAACGGCCGAACAGAGAAAAAGCAGAAGATGGGGGATGCAGAACTTACCAAGTAGATAGGCTGTTACAGAAATAGAACATCCACTGGCTAGACGTCGTAAGGTATTGTTGGTTCGTAAGTCCTGAGCAACGGCCGAACAGAGAAAAAGCAGCAGAACCGCTGGCTAGACGTCGTACGGTATTGTTGGTTCGAAGTCTTGAGCAATGGGTAGCTCAAGTCAAAGATGTTCACATGCAAAAGAAAAGTATGTTTTAAGCTAAAATGGAAGAAAGAGGAAATATAAATAATAAACAACACTGCACATACTGCTATGTAGTTTATTTAGTTGAAGTTGAAACAATAAGGCGCTTTCTGACACACCTTTTTTCGTCGGGACTCCTCATGCATTTTATTTATAGGGCATAGAGGGTAGAACAATAAGGCGCTTTCTGACACGCCTTTTTTCGTCGGGACTCCTCATGCAATTATTTAGTTAGGGTAAGGAAGTTGAAACAATAAGGCGCTTTCTGACACGCCTTTTTTCGTCGGGACTCCTCATGCAGTTTATTTATAGGGCATAGAAGGTAAAACAATAAGGTGCTTTCTGAAACGCCTTTTTTCGTCGGGACTTCTCATGCAGTTAATGTTATGTAATTTTTTTGGTGCGGTGGGGGATGCAGAACTTACCAAGTAGATAGGTTGTGACAGAAATAGAACATCCACTGGCTAGACGACGTAAGGTATTGTTGGTTCGTAAGTCCTGAGCAACGGCCGAACAGAGAAAAAGCAGCAGAACCGCTGGCTAGACGTCGTACGGTATTGTTGGTTCGAAGTCTTGAGCAATGGGTAGCTGAAGTCAAAGATGTTCACATGCAAAAGAAAAGTATGTTTTAAGCTAAAATGGAAGAAAGAGGAAATATAAATAATAAACAACACTGCACATACTGCTATGTAGTTTATTTAGTTGAAGTTGAAACAATAAGGCGCTTTCTGACACGCCTTTTTTCGTCGGGACTCCTCATGCATTTTATTTATAGGGCATAGAGGGTAGAACAATAAGGCGCTTTCTGACACGTCTTTTTTCGTCGGGACTCCTCATGCAATTATTTAGTTAGGGTAAGGAAGTTGAAACAATAAGGCGCTTTCTGACACGACTTTTTTCGTCAGGACTCCTCATGCATTTTATTTATAGGGCATAGAGGGTGAAACAATAAGGCGCTTTCTGACACGCCTTTTTTCGTCGGGACTCCTCATGCAATTATTTAGTTAGGGTATGGAAGTTGAAACAATAAGGCGCTTTCTGACACGCCTTTTTTCGTCAGGACTCCTCATGCATTTTATTTATAGGGCATAGAGGGTAAAACAATAAGGCGCTTTCTGACACGCCTTTTTACGGTGGGACTCCTCATGCAATTATTTAGTTAGGGTATGAAAGTTGAAACAATAAGGCGCTTTCTGACACGCCTTTTTTCGTCGGGACTCTTCATGCATTTTATTTATAGGGCATAGAGGGTAGAACAATAAGGCGCTTTCTGACACGCCTTTTTTCGTCGGGACTCCATGCAATTATTTAGTTAGGGTAAGGCAGTTGAAACAATAAGGCGCTTTCTGACACGCCTTTTTTCGTCGGGACTCCTCATGCAGTTTATTTATAGGGCATAGAAGGTAAAACAATAAGGCGCTTTCTGACACGCCTTTTTCGTCAGGACTCCTCATGCAGTTTATTTATGGGGCGTAGACGGTAAAACAATAAGGCGCTTTCTGACACGCCTTTTTTCGTCGGGACTCCTCATGCAATTATTTAGTTAGGGTATGGAAGTTGAAACAATAAGGCGCTTTCTGACACGCCTTTTTTCGTCAGGACTCCTCATGCATTTTTTTTATAGGGCATAGAGGGTAAAACAATAAGGCGCTTTCTGACACGCCTTTTTACGGTGGGACTCCTCATGCAATTATTTAGTTAGGGTATGGAAGTTGAAACAATAAGGCACTTTCTGACACGCCTTTTTTCGTCAGGACTCCTCATGCATTTTATTTATAGGGCATAGAGGGTAAAACAATAAGCTCATAAACTCATTCATTTTATTTATAGGGCATAGAGGGTTTCGGAAAGAGGAAATATAAATAATAAACAACACTGCACATATTGCTATGTAGTTTATTTAGTTGAAGTTGAAACAATAAGGCGCTTTCTGACACGCCTTTTTTCGTCGGGACTCCTCATGCATTTTATTTATAGGGCATAGAGTGTAGAACAATAAGGCGCATTCTGACACGCCTTTTTCGTCGGGACTCCTCGTGCAATTATTTAGTTAGGGTATGGAAGTGAAACAACAAGGCGCTTTCTGACTCGCCTTTTTCGTCAGGACTCCTCATGCAGTTTATTTATGGGGCATAGAACGTAAAACAATAAGGCGCTTTCTGACACGCCTTTTTTCTTCGGGACTCCTCATGCAATTATTTAGTTAGGGTATGGAAGTTGAAACAATAAGGCGCTTTCTGACACGCCTTTTTTCGTCAGGACTCCTCATGCATTTTATTTATAGGGCATAGAGGGTAAAACAATAAGGCGCTTTCTGACACGCCTTTTTACGGTGGGACTCCTCATGCAATTATTTAGTTAGGGTATGGAAGTTGAAACAATAAGGCGCTTTCTGACACGCCTTTTTTCGTCGGGACTCCTCATGCAGTTTATTTATAGGGCATAGAAGGTAAAACAATAAGGCGCTTTCTGAAACGCCTTTTTTCGTCGGGACTTCTCATGCAGTTAATGTTATGTAATTTTTTTGGTGCGGTGGGGGATGCAGAACTTACCAAGTAGATAGGTTGTGACAGAAATAGAACATCCACTGGCTAGACGTCGTAAGGTATTGTTGGTTCGTTAAGTCCTGAGCAACGGCCGAACAGAGAAAAAGCAGAAGAACCGCTGGCTAGACGTCGTACGGTATTGTTGGTTCGAAGTCTTGAGCAATGGGTAGCTGAAGTCAAAGATGTTCACATGCAAAAGAAAAGTATATTTTAAGCTAAAATGGAAGAAAGAGGAAATATAAATAATGACTATTATCGGGTACAGGAGGTTTGCTACGTGGAACGCGATATTTGGCGGGAATTAATTAATATTTGTAGTTCCGATTTTATGGCATTTATGACAAACTTTGCCAAATTTCGGGGGGGGGGTGATCGCCAAGTAGATAGGTTGTGACAGAAATAGAACATCCACTGGCTAGACGTCGTAAGGTATTGTTGGTTCGTAAGTGCTGAGCAAAGGCCGAACAGAGAAAAAGGAGAAGATGGGGAATGCAGAACTTACCAAGTAGATAGTTCTGACAGAATCGGAACAGGTAAGGAAAAAAAAAATAAGGCGCTTTCTGACACGCCTTTTTTCGTCGGGACTCCTCATGCAGTTACTGCAATGCAATTTTTTGTTGCGGTGGGGGATGCATAACTTACCAAGTAGATAGGGTGTGACAAAAATAGAACATCCACTGGCAAGACGTCGTAAGGAATTGTTAGTTCGAAGTCCTCAGCAATGGGTAGTTAAAGTCAAAGATGTTCGTTGTGCAGTTTATTTAGTTAGGGTATAAAAGGTAAAACAATGAGGCGCTTTCTGACACGCCTTTTTTCGTCGGGGCTCCTCATGCAATAATTTAGTTAGGGTATAGAAGGTGAAACAATAAGGCGCTTTCTGACACGCCTTTTTTCGTCGGGGCTCCTCATGCTATTATTTAGTTAGGGTATAGAAGGTGAAACAATAAGGCGCTTTTTGACACGCCTTTTTTCGTCGGGGCTCCTCATCCAGTTTATTTATAGGGCATAGAAGGTAAAACAATAAGGCGCTTTCTCTGACAGGCCTTTTTTCGTCGGGACTCCTCATGCAGTTAATGCTATGCAATTTTTTTGTTGCGGTGGGGGATGCAGAACTTGCCAAGTAGATACTTTGTGACAGAAATAGAACATCCACTGGCTAGACGTCGTAAGGTATTGTTGGTTCGTAAGTCCTGAGCAACGGCCGAACAGAGAAAAAGCAGAAGATGGGGGATGCAGAACTTACCAAGTAGATAGGCTGTTACAGAAATAGAACATCCACTGGCTAGACGTCGTAAGGTATTGTTGGTTCGTAAGTCCTGAGCAACGGCCGAACAGAGAAAAAGCAGCAGAACCGCTGGCTAGACGTCGTACGGTATTGTTGGTTCGAAGTCTTGAGCAATAGGTAGCTGAAGTCAAAGATGTTCACATGCAAAAGAAAAGTATGTTTTAAGCTAAAATGGAAGAAAGAGGAAATATAAATAATAAACAACACTGCACATATTGCTATGTAGTTTATTTAGTTGAAGTTGAAACAATAAGGCGCTTTCTGACACGCCTTTTTTCGTCGGGACTCCTCATGCATTTTATTTATAGGGCATAGAGGGTAAAACAATAAGGCGCTTTCTGACACGCCTTTTTACGGTGGGACTCCTCATGCAATTATTTAGCTAGGGTATGGAAGTTGAAACAATAAGGCGCTTTCTGACACGCCTTTTTTCGTCGGGACTCCTCATGCAGTTTATTTGTAGGGCATAGAAGGTAAAACAATAAGGCGCTTTCTGAAACGTCTTTTTTCGTCGGGACTTCTCATGCAGTTAATGTTATGTAATTTTTTTGGTGCGGTGGGGGATGCAGAACTTACCAAGTAGATAGGTTGTGACAGAAATAGAACATCCACTGGCTAGACGTCGTAAGGTATTGTTGGTTCGTAAGTCCTGAGCAACGGCCGAACAGAGAAAAAGCGGAAGAACCGCTGGCTAGACGTCGTACGGTATTGTTGGTTCGAAGTCTTGAGCAATGGGTAGCTGAAGTCAAAGATGTCATCCCTAAATCGAACGTCTAATCAACTTCCAATAAAACTGTTAAGATGAATCTTCACCTTCCAGAATCTGGGTTCCCAGATTTTCCGAGATTTTTTTTTGGATTTCTTCTGCGTTATTTACAAATTCCGGAAATCTGGAAGTTCAAAAGCCCCTTTTTTCTGAATTATTTTGATATACTTTCGGACCGGTTAATATTCCAGATGCAATTTACAGAAGACGTCCAACAATAATCTGGAAGCCCAGATTCCGGAAGTTCGGGGGGTGAAGACCGGACTTTACTTTTAACAAACTTTCCGGTTTTGACCGGATTCCGGGCGAACTACTTGTCCGGCAAGAAAATGGTTTTCACCATCGTGTTTAGCATGTCTTCTTACCCCTAAATCGAACCTCTAATCAACTTCAAATAAAACTTTTACTTCTAACAAACTTTCCGGTTTTGGCCGGATTCCGGGCTAACTACTTGTCCGGCGAGAAAATGGTTTTCACCATCTTGTTCAGCATGTCATCTTACCCCTAAATCGAACATCTAATCAACTTCAAATAAAACTATTACTTTTTACAAACTTTCCGATTTTGGCCAGATTCCGGGCGAACTACTGGTCCGGTGAGAAAATGGTTTTCACTATCGTGTTCAGCATGTCTTCTTACCTCATAATTGACTATCACATTAGCTGTTTAAAAATATTTTGTTTGCCCCTTAATTTAAATCGCCTCCCCACCCCTAAATATAGGGTTACAGAGCCCATCTACGAACTTGACCTTACACTTGACCCAAAGAATCCTCATACCTAGTTTCATCAAAATATCTCATTCCCTTCGAGAGTTACAGAGCGTACAGACGGACGGACGGACAGACCAACAACTTTTGCGATGTCATAGGTATCTCTCCACTTACGTTTTGGGATCCCAAAAACTAAAACGAAAACCAGGCATTTCTTCCTATAAACAACCTACAAGTAATAATCACTCACACTATTGTCACTTTTTGAATAGTTTGCTAATCCATGGCTTGACTGACTCAGCTGACACCTGGTGTGCTTATGTGAAAAGTTGGCCATGAGGAATGCACCTTCAATGGAGAAGATGGCGGTCCGAAACTGCAGATGCCTTCAATGGAGACCTTTTAAGATATTCAAAACCAAAGAAACTTAACTGAATTTCTACTTCAGGTTTTTGCCAGGATAACCCCTGAAATAGTTGGCTGTTAGCTGATATCAAGGTTGTTATTTTTCTTTTCCATTGTCCTTTTTTATATGCAAGTAACAAGGTAGCAAGTAGCCAAGGTAGTGGAACAGTTAAGAAGTGTTCAAATAAGCATAGCTCTATTTTTCTAGCCTGTACTTGTTTACCCCTGGTTAATCCTAGCCTAATCCAAAACTGATCTTTTTCATTTTGCTTTCCAACCCATCATCTGTTTTAATCCAATGCCAAGCTGAGACCAGATTTTCGGCATGAAATATTCATGTGATACCTAGCAGCACATTTCGGGCAAGAAATAACATAAATGATGCAGCAGGGGCACAGTACAGTACATTATAGCACATTCTGAGCCCACGTTTAACCTTTCTGTGAGACTCACTACTAAATCATGCCATGAAAATAGTATTCTACAGTAGAGGTAGAGGTCGTTTATGTGAACAGTAACTTTAATGTGAACAGTGCAGTTTTGGTCTAAACGGTCGAATGAAGATTAAAAATACCTATTTAGGTGTTTTCTGGTGCCTTTAATTACCTACTTTGGCTAACTGGTAGTTGGCTTTAGTCTGAACACAGCAAGTGTAGGCTATGAAAACGGCCAAGCATGCCTCTACTAGTTGCAACTAGTATAGGGTAGCCACTAAAAAAAAAAAAAATCAAATCTGAGCTTTTGAAGATCAGAATGTGATTCTCCTATCTTTTAGCTTTGATTTGAGGCCAAAATCACCTCTCTATCTTGCCTCTAAGCATCTTAAATCTTCTTTAGAAAACAGTATTTTACATAAGGAAATGCCTCTGTTCATCCATTGACTTTAGGGTTTTGTCCATCTAGTGACCAGCTTGGAACTATGTGCTTCAATGAAATTCTATGAAACTGGGTGATTTTGAGCCGGTTTTGAGTGCATGGGGAGCCCCAGCAAGTGAGTTAGATGAGAAAATATGAATATGATCATCAAGGTTATAGTCCAATAGACCTATTGCTGCTATAGGCTGCTGACTTTTCCTCCTTAGTATCAACAAATTTTTGTAGGCAAGTTCAGCTACTTTTCTTTACATCTAAATTTACATTGAATCTTAAGAAATAATATTAAATAGCTAGGACATCTTACTGTTAGTACACAATTTTTTCCTGAATGCAATGGTATTTTTAAAATATTTTTTGGAGATGTTTTAGATAGGTAAAACTGATAAGGAAAATTCACAGCAATTCATGCATTCATTACAAAAAAATTGCCAATTTTTGCCACTAGGTGTTTTTGTGGCTACCCTAATGCCCGGGCCCCACTATAGTCACACCTGGTAATAACGCCGGTAATAAGACCGGGTTACGGTCGAAACTGGGAAGAAAAGACGCTGAAAACGTAAAATAGACGAGATGGAAAAATCCATCTCCGCCATTTTAAAACGTAACGTAAACGTCTCTGGACCAATCACAGACCACAGTCACTGCCTTTAACTAGTTTTGTTTACAAATGAGTGATGATGGTGGTAACATATCTTGAATTTCTTCGTTCCAGGTGTAAGGATGAAACGTAAGAGCGGGTAATAACCAAATTAACGAACCAAATTACGTACAGATGTGACTGAATGTGGCCCGGGCATAACTAGTAGCTGTTTTGCAGAGCAAACATAACATGTCAAGTAGCCTACAGTCGAGGTATGCTTATGTGCATCTTATGTGAACAGTTACTTTAATCTGAACACTGCAGTTCTGGGCTAAATGGTAGACTGAAGACCCAATGACAATATACCTGTACAGGTGTTTTCATATTACTTACTAACCTACCTTGGCTAACTGGTAGTTAGCTTTAAGTTTAGACAGAGCAAGCAAGTGCATGAGAATGGCATAGTCCGAAGTCAACAAAGGTTCACATAAGCATACCTCTGTTGTAGCATTCAGAATAATGGCTTAGCCTAACTTACTTACTCATAACTGCGTCGCCAGCTGGCCACCTAGCTAAAGCTATGCTACACACTTTAATCTATGCTCTTTACTTCATCTCAGCAACCTCTGCCCATGACTAATGCAGTCAAACTGATACTAAAATGGCTGCCACGTTCCCGCCAAAAAGCTGGCCAATCAGAGAAGAGCTGCATGTGTCGGATCATTCGGCAAGGAATTCAAATATGTTGCGCGTGCTCGCTCAGCTGGACTGTTCTGACGTCACAGAAAAAGTAAATCTATGACGCTGGAAATTGACGCCTCATATTCCATATAGCAAAACTATATTTGTTTAACATTTAACAGGTTTCCTCTCAATTTCAGGTATCAAAACTTCTGGTTATGCATATCAGCATATTCCAGGCAAGAGAAAACAAAACAACTAGGCTACCTTGGCAGGTTTACTTGACACAAGACACCTGTATAAATTACTGACATTACTGTTAGTTATCGGAAAGAAAGATTCTCTAACCAACCCTAAGAGTCTTGTTAATTAACAAACCAAAGGAAGCGAATACTCTATCTGATCCAAAACACGCCAGTAAACCTCGGGAAGTAGCAGGGAAGTAGGCTACGACAAGCGTCCCACAAATGATTACTCAAATCCTGCATCAACCAATGAACGGCGTTTGTTGGGAACAGCTGCGGTGAGGTTTCCGGCTCTTCCGCTAGGTACACGGCGATTCTCCATCGGCATGTAGAGTCAGTCATGAAGAGTACACTGCAGATGGGCAGCTGTGTCACTGTTAATGGTGCTTTGGCAGAAAGGAAGTTCACAAGTATCAGAAAACAAAAATAAAGTTATTCCTTAATGGCTTTCTTTTCCTTCAGTTTAAAAGTACCCAAAACGGATACAGAGCGAGAATGTGCGGAACAACTAGAGCGGTATAAAGGCAGTCTCGAATCAACCGGTGACAGCATGGTCATAATGGGACCACATTATAATTTATTAAAGGACAACAGAAACTCTTACTAGAAATTCAGTTCAACTCAGTTCAGTTTATTTTCAAAACGGGAAGCGGACAAGCCGAATATTCGTTTAGTCGTCAATAAATATATATATGTACAATAGACAACACTTGTGAATTAAAATAAAAGTAATCGTCTAATTAACCTCAAGTACATAATGACTGACTAGTTTAGTCAATTACAATACTAAAAGATCAAAATAACAGTCTAGTATAAATATAATTGACAGACCATAGTTGTGGCTCCTCTTGCTTACTAGCACTAGCATTAAAAAAAATTAACAAACGAGGGAACAAAGATTTTCAGATAACGGTCTATAGATCGATGGGAGTGCTGTTCAGCAAGCCTGTGCCAAAAGCAAGCGACAACTTTTGTCGACGGCTAGCAAGGGAATCTAAATCAAACTGTTGGTGTCGACTAAAGGAGGGTTTTCGCGAGTTGGAAAGCAAAGTCGGAATCACTTTCCAGTGGTATTCGCGCTACGTCGGAAAGTTGCCGAGCTTTCCCACCCGGTTTTCGCGCTTTGGAAACCGAAGCAGCTTTCCTGGAAAGTGATTCCACGAAGTTCGTGGGAAGCTCCGCGGAAAGTTGATTTTTTCGGCGGGAATTTCAAAAGTATGGAAAAAACAGTGGAAGTATCACTAATAAATAAAGAAAAATTGCAAGCGTTGTTAGGATGACTTCGGTGAATTGTATGAGATTCAAAGAAGTACTCAAGTGAACCATATTTATTCGAAAGAGCTTGTAATTCAATATTTTACCGGCGACGTCAGCTTTCCATGCGTTTTCGCGATCAGTCCAGCGGGAAAGTGGAAAGTGATTCCAGGAATCGCTTTCCCACAGTTTTCACGATGCGCTTCGCTCGCCGGAAAGTGATTCCGAGATTTCGCGAAAACCCTCCTTAAATCGTAACGGATTTCCATACAGCCGTGACGTACTAAGTGACGTCACGTGATTGTGGTCCCAACATAGCATTTGATTGTCCCTAGACCGTTTCATAAATGTAAACGCGACCGGCGCCTCGCTGGCCGCTCGGCTCTGTTTATATACATTCAAATATATATTCGCCGATAGGAAGAAACTACCATTTTTCGTTTTCTGAGGTAAAATAGATAATATGGGTGTGACGTCACGCTTGTATGAAATTCCGTTACGATTAAGTCGAGACCAAACTGTTCAAGGAGGGCGGAGTACGGTATTTTTGGCGCTTTTGAGATTACCAAATGATCTTCTCCCTACGAAACCGTCCCGAAGAAAAGTTTTTCGAAAATACCATTACTTTCCACCTGAAATAAGCCATTTTCTTGTTAGCGCTTCTATCCTATCCAGCCTTCCTGCTCTCCGACGCGGCGGCTGGGCGAAAACATATGATATTTTTAATCACGCGCTCTGATTAAAAAGTTGGAAAAATTAAGCAAAACAGAAGGCTCTCATATCCTTATACATGAAAGAGTTGCATTCGTATTCGTATTCGTTTAATTAAACAGCTATCGTAGCACTAAAAAATGAACGCTAATTATGCTACTTTTACAATCACAAAAAGGTCACTTGTTAAACTCACTTACGAAATATGGCACAAAGGAGTTTGCGAATCTGCTCGTACGGCACTTGACGGGTTCTAGTTTGTTGTAATGCCTAGTAAGTCTGCCGTTTGATGCGGATGGTGGAAGTATGGATTGGTGCTTCTCGTTTGCTGCGGACATTGAGATTCCGTCAAGCTGTGCGTTGTGTGACCGGCAAAACTCGGCACGGCCGAAAAAGCGCTAAAAATTCGGGAGCACAATACAAAACAATGGAGAAAGATGGGGATTTTAGAAGCTTATAATTCCACAAGGGAGCTAGGTATATTATAAAAGGTAGAATAAGCAAGAGAGGTCGTTTAAAGCTAATTGTTTTTTTAGTTGCAAGTATTCAGCCCTGGAGATTACATCTGCCGAAAAGGCGACGTTGGCAAAGAAATGTATATCGTCAAACGCGGAAAGCTTCAGGTAGTCGGTGACGATGGAAAGACGGTTTTCGTCACGCTCGGACCAGGAAGCGTTTTCGGCGAAATTTCGATTCTGAATATCGCCGGAAATAAGACCGGAAATCGCCGGACGGCCAACGTGAGGAGCGTTGGGTATTCCGATTTGTTCTGCCTTTCGAAAAACGACCTATGGGATGCCTTGCAGGTATGCTGACGTCATCTTTTTTAATCCCTAATGCTCCTCTCAGTGGCACAAGAGTGGCACTCTTCTGCTTTACTTCAAAAGCTTTAGTATACTTCTTTGATAGTCCTAATCTTTCCTTAAAGTTTAACTGTAAAGCCAACTTATTTGTGTGTCATTTAATTGATACACTGAATTATTTGGATTCTGCAAAGTTTTTTTTTGGTTTTCAACTATCTGCTCTAGTTATGAGGCACAGAATACCTCCGGCCGTCCCCACAGCGTAAATTCTACTATGACGCGGGAAATTTTAATCTCAACACAAATGCGGCTTTTCAGTGGGCAGTGGTGAGATTGGTGACGATTGCTTAGTGCCTGAACAAAAAAGAATGATAAATCCTTCTCGCAAGGCATACAACAAAAATACAAGCGCATAAAGGCACCACAAATCAAACGAAAATTCCACTATTTGAAAATCGATTATTCGTGAATAGAGGAAGAACGAAGTAACTCATTTTCAGGGGGTCTTCAAGCCGATTTAAGTGAATAATTGATGGGTAACTAGATTGTCCTATCCTAGCCCTTTTCGGTTAAACTTTACTTTTTGCAGAAATTATAGCTATTAATACAAATCAGTGAAATTGTTCAGAACAAGATTATAAAGAGAAAACAAGTTGAAAAATTGAAAGAAAACAATAAAAAAAAAAAAAGGCTCAGCCCACACCGAGAGGGCGCACATCCCCAATCCCCATGTCACGGGATTAGATAGATATTACCAAGAACAAATAATCAGTAAGAACTTCTGTCTTGAGTCGCATGCAACGACTATGAAAACCCCGACAAATCTGAGCAGACCTGGAGGTATTTACTCTAGCTTTGAGCTGACGTTGATACCCGTTTACTCCTCTTCCTTCTTCACCGTTGCCAGTCGCTCAAGAAATATCGAAAGAGGTGAGCAGCAGGCGTACTCCGCGCGCTGACCCGCTGGACCGCGTCCATAGAACCAATCACCGTTGACTTCTAGATTTCCTCTTTGGCAACTTACCGGCGATCTAGCCATTTGTAGAGGTAACGAAACGTTATGTGGCGCGAAGCCGCTCGTTTGCGTCGGGAGTCGGTCGTATTTTACTCGACTCAGCATGTTTGTATGACCGAGATTGGGAGACAGCATTTCTGTCTTGTTATTTGTTCTTGATATTACATAGATGGAACATTATACGTGGGACTTGTCCCTCCCGTGACAAGGATACAGTCGTGTTGTATTTTGAAAGAAAATGTGAAGAATATTTAATATAGTGTGAGTTTCAGTATTTAGAAAATATTGGAGACTCTAATTTTTAAGAGAGATTTGAGTTTTGTTTAGAAAGACCAGGTCACTTTAGTAAATATGAAGCAAAACTGATGTTTCATTTCTTGGAAAATTATCCGTCTGAAGCAGAATTTGGTCACGATAAGTGGTAAAAGAATTAGCATCACCGTCGAAGGAAGAGTCGTATAGCTCGGAATTAAAAATATGAGAATGAATAAGAAAAGATGACACGCAGGTTAAAACAAAGTCTATCCTATACTATTGAAATTATGCTTTTAGGAATACCCTGAAGGACGAAAACAGCTTTTGGCAGCCGGTCGACAGATCCTTTTAAAGGATAGTTTACTTGATGAAGATGCGCTTAAACAGTCAGAAATGGAACAAGAGACGGTGAAAGATAAAGTAGAAAAATTAGGTAAGACCCTTATTCTTTTAATAAAACCATCTTACCTGTATTATGCTACTGCTTCACTCGACGTTTCATTTGTCGGCTGAGCCGAGCTTGTCAGTCACGGAGCGCAAACTTGACCGAAAGCTTCAATGTCCGTCGACAATCTCACAAAAAAAGAAGTACTTCAAATCTAGTGTATTGGACTCATTTCCTTTTGATTGTTTTTCCCAATTTTTAACCAGGGCGCGCACAATTTTTAATATTTTGCGTCCAACCTCCGCTTCGGAGAACGAAAGTCTGTGTTGAGTTGACAAGCGCCAACAAGAAAATCGCTAATTTCATGGGGCAAGTATTGCTATTTTCCGAAAACAGCATTTATGTACTATTTTATTGTGAAAAGATTATTTCTAGGAAGAATTGTGCTTTAACAGTTCAGTTATTCATGTCACGGAATTTACTATTTTTGTGTAAACATGGATATGATTCCGAGTCCGAAAGAGGTGATCGTTAAAGTCCCTTGGATAAATTCCATCCTTACGTAAAAAATTAGAAAACATACCTGAAAAGTATCCGTTCGGGATTTATCGTAGCCATCTGGTCGGGTTCAACAGGAGAGGATATTTTTCATTCAGCAAGTCGTTCCTTGGAGATCAGATATGAGAAGGGAGCGAGGGGTCGACGACTCTCATTTTTGATGTACACCATTCCGGACTAATCCTGACCATTCCGGATTATTCCTGATCATTCCGGATTATTCCTTCGGGACGTGTACAACATTCCGGGAGAGTCGTCGACCCCTCGAAAGGGAGGTTTTTGGGCGAGAAATGATAGAAGATAAGGATTAGGTTAAAAAATATGGGGAAAAAATCCGGGACGCTGGTCGGCTCGAGAGGTTCCTCAAGTAGGCTATGAAGCATCGAGAGTGTTTTTTTGGGGGGTAACGATATTCTTTTCTTGTTGTTTATATTGAGTTTATGAGTGTTGGTTTTCATTTAATTTTATTTTCCCGCTATGACTCCACGTCGGGGGGTGGTGAATTAATTCAATCGTGGACGGAGGGACATTTGAAGAGAATAACGGACAAGTTTGTGACGTCATACGTTAAATGTCGTTTCTTTTGGGATCCCAAGGATTCTTATTTTCGCAGAGACCACGCTTGATCACCTCCAAACTCGTTTCGCCCGTCTTCTAGCCGAATACACGAGTAATCAACAGAAAACCAAACAGCGACTCAGTCGAATCGAAACTCTTTCCGATATTCCGAATGACCCCCAAGGAATGTTGACCCCCGCTCCTCATCTTGGATCTCCTGAAAGAAAGAAAAGCCTCCTGAGTTTACCTTCTAAGTAAGTCTTTCAACCAGAGTAGTATCATAGTGAACTAAAAAATAAAAATGCTCCTCTGTTACGACGACTGTATTTGTGTGTGAAGACCAGAGCAAAATAACAGTAAGGAGTAACGCCAAGACCTATGCTTTCTATGCTTCGCAACCGGGCCATACTTGTAGCGTCGCCCACCACACTTGGGGCATTTAAAGCGAGGCAAACTTGCGGGCTTAGAAATTTCCAGTAAAGCTAAGATGCGGTCTGCACACATCGAAGAAACAGGGAAGGTTGTATCTTTTTTTTGCTGTGTTCAGAATTTTAAGTTATTGAAGCCAGCACTGGTGCACGAATGATTGAGTTTTAGTAGGGACGTTCAGTCCCGCTAGCGGAGCCAGTGTCGGTGCGATTGACTCTGTGTCACTTTTCCAAAGTTTGCGCGATACTCTCTAGAGTTAGTTTGCTCTGGTGAAGACTGAATTCTCAACCTGATGCTAGGGCTAGGGGTGAAGCAGAGCAATTAGCAAAGTAACACTAAGGAGTAGCGCCAAGACCTATGCTTTCTATGCTTCGCAATCGGGCCATACTTGTAGCATTGCCCACCACGCTTGTGGCATTTAAAGTGAGACAAACTTGCGGGCTTAGAAATTTCCAGTAAAGCTAAGATGCGGTCTGCAGGCATCGAAGAAACATGGGAGGTTGTATCTTTTATTTGCTGTGTTCAGAATTTAAGTTATTGAAGCCAGCACTGGTGCACGAATGATCGAGTTTCAGTAGGGACGTTCAGTCCCGCAAGCGGAGCTAGTGTCGCTGCGATTGACTCTGTGTCACTTCTCCAAAGTTTGCGCGGTACTCTCTAGAGTTAGTTTGCTCTGGGGTGAAGTAAGCCAGAAAAAAGATGGGAAATATGCCGAAGGTGTTATACAGTCATAGATGTCAGTGTGCCTAGGGTGTCAGGATGAGCCGAGGCCAGCTGACTATGAGGGGCTTTAAACAAGACTCATTCTAATGACCTATGGTCCATATACAAACAAAGGTTTTGTATTCACTTATAAGTAGGCCACATACAACAGCAACCTTTACAATAAAAGTATTGCTAGCCAGTTGGCACCCGGGAAAGAAGTAATTCATCATACGAGGTGATACCGAGGGGTTGCTCACTCGCTGGGCACCACTGTACACCCTCCCTGGGCACCGGCTGGGCACCGCTGGGCACCGGCTCGGCACCGGCTGGGCACCGCTGGGCACCGGCTGGGCACCGACAGGGCACCGGCTCTCGCCCCGAAATGAAAATGTAAAAAAGTGCCATCTATGAGTTTTTTTTTTTGTGACTGATGAATCGATGCTCGTGACGAAATTTAGAAAAGAAGAAGAATAAAAATTGGTGTGTTGTGAAGCTTGTTGCTTCTGATAACTCCTATTCACATAATGGAAGCCACTCTGGAAACTCTAAAAAGTTCCCTTCTTAAAACAAGACCAAAGCTGTCGATGGGATTCCAAAAATCTAATATATGATGTTGATAGATCAATACTCTTTACCTTGTAATATTTAGAAACAGATCAAAGTTTAAAGTTTCAAGCCCCTCACGAAGCCCTTCTAGCAACCGATTCTTACTTACAAGTCCATCTCCCCGTGATAGACATGGTACTGTATCGTCCTTACCATGAAATACACTGGCAAAAAATAAAAAGTATACCAACTAGCAAAAGTTGGCAATCCCTCATCACCAAAGATTCTAGCAACCGATTCTTACTTTTGACTCCCATATCCTCGTGATAGACGTGGTACGACATTTGCTCGTACCACATAAAGCACAGGAAACAAATTGTAGGTACACCAAGTAGACAAAACTGCACAACCCCTCATTGCAGAAGATGATTATGGTCTAACATGCTGTTATTAGATCATGAGACCATTAGAAGTCCCTACTTGTCTCACATTTGAGATCGGCCTATTTTTGGCTTCAGTGTGTACCCTACTACTGAAGTTGTCAGCCCCTCTAAACTTTCCAACTGTTATGTAGCCCGCAACCACCTGTTATTTTCTCATATACCAACCCCTTCGACCTTGATCGCACTAGCTCTCTCTCTCTCCTACGTTAGCTCTGCGCAGAGCTATACGTTAATCCCGCGCAGAGCTATACTAATTTGAAGAAAAGGGTCAGCAGGGGTCGACAAATTTTGTGTCCGGTTTTTGCCGGATTCCGGGTAAACTACTACTCCGGTGACAAAATAACTTTCATATTCGGATTCAGCATGTCTCCTTACCCCTAAATCAACCATCTCAATAGATTTAAAAAAAAAAAAATGCCCCTTAATTTGAAACCCCTCCCCCCCCCTTAAATATGGAACTACAGAGCCCATCTTCGAACTTGACTTGTACTTTGATCCGAAAGATCCTCCCACCAAGTTTCATCAAAATATCTCAATCCATTCGAGAGTTATCGTGCTAACAGACGGACAGACGGACAACTTTTGCGATGTCATCGGTCACGATGTCGATGTCACAAGATTTGATTGGCCATGTCGCATGGAACTCTTACTTCAAGCCTGAATTTTCAATTAATTTCCAAGAAAACGTAGAAGTGTATTAGGGTAGGATACTGAAGAGCCGACTGAGTATTCAGAAATAAAATAGGTGAATTAATCTAATTGGCATTTTGGGTTCTGCCTTTCTCAAATAAAAACATTTTTTCGAATGTTCAATAAATTAGTGTCACAAGATTTGTGATTTATGGAACCGGCTGGGCTCACGCGGGCACCACTGGGCACCGGTGGGCACCGTTGGGCACCGGCTGGGCACCGCTGGGCACCGCTGGGCACCGGCTGGGCACCGGGCACCACTGTACAGCCATTTTGGGAGTGAGCAACCCCTCGGGTGATACACGATAAACTAAGGGTAAATAATAACCTTCAGAAATTACTGACAGTATAAGAGATAAACTACAAATTAACGGAATGGAGTAGCACTACCTAACGGCGGCGGAAGTAGACAGTGCGGGATGCAGATGGCACCACCATCGAGTGGGATTTGATTTAGCAACCTTCGGCTTGATGTACAGAGGCTGTACCAACTGAGCTAACAAACCATTAGTAACGGGCTATTCAACAGTTGCTTTTCGAAGAAAGATGTTTCTTGTCCAATGGTGGGAGGGGGGGGGGTGACCCTGAATAAAAAGCAGTGTCGGTTCTAGACCGGCATTCTAAAGAGAGTAGAACAGCAGCACAGCCCTGTCGATAGTTTATTACTAAATTGTCGTCTTCTAGAACCGAGGCTGATCACAGTCAATAAGTGGTTTACAGTTATTTTTTACTGGTAGTTATTTTTGCCCGCTTACAGAAAGAAAATAACCGAGTACATACAAAGAAAAACAAAGAAGTTCGACAGAAGAAATAAGTAAAATGTATACGCACAATAAGTACAAGTAGCTCCTACAAGGCTTATACAACGAATCGGGCTAGTATGTGGCTTGTGCATAAGCTTGGCGCTTTGGCCCGAGCACTTATTTCAGTATTATATATTTTTTCTGTAGGGTTCGTTATTTTGTTGATAGCACTGTTTTAGAACTTCGGAGAGGGACAAGAACTTCGGAGAACGTACTTGTTGTATGTAGTAGATATTTTCTGTGATCAGGTATCATTGAAGTGGAGAAATATGGATTAGAACGTAGGGTGCATCTTTATGGCACTTGCCTTCCGGCCAAGTGCCATCTACCGATCACTTTTCCGTCGGTCGGTCGGTCTGTCGGTCGGTCAGTCCGGTGATCACGAGTTAGGGTACTTCCAGATGTGCTAGGACGATGAAACTTGGCAGGCATATCAGGGACCCGACCAAACTAATTTAGAAATAGGAACATCATGGGGGGAGGGAGGGGAGCCGGAATTTTGGGCATGCATAACTTTCAAACGGGTGATCGGATCTTAATGAAACATGATATTTGGAAAGACGTCATTTCTCAGATGTACCAATTCAGGTCCGGATCGAATCCGATTAATGTGGGGGGGGTCGGAGGGGGGAACCGGAAATCATGTGACACGCTTAGACTGGAGCGATCGGGATGAAACTTGGTGGGAGGAACAAGCACATACCCTAGGTACGTCATTGACAGACCCGGACCGGATTCGTGAAATGTGGGGGGAGTTGGAGGGGGGTTCCGGAATTCCGGTGATACGGAGTTAAGTTACTTCCAGGTGTGCATACTTCCATGCTAGGACAATGAAATTTGGCAGGCAAATTAGGGACTCGACCAGATTAACCTGGAAATAGTCAACTTCCCGATCCGACCATCGTGGGGGGAGTGACGGGAGGGGGAATCCGGAATCTTGAGGTATGTATAACTTCCGAACGGGTGATCGGATCATAATGAAACTTGATACGTAGAAATATCACATGTCTCGGATGCCCAGTTTCAAGTCCGGACCAGATCCGATGAAGGTGGGGGAGGGGGTCGGAGGGGGGAACCGGAAAACTTGTGACACGCTTGGAGTGAAGCGATCGGAATGAAACTTGGTGGAAAGAACAAGCACAAGCCCTATGTACGTAAGTGACAGAACCGGACAAGATTCGGGCACTGTGGGGGAGTTAGAGGGAGGGGGTCCGGAATTCCGATGATCGCAAGTTAAGGTACTTCCAGACTTGCTATGACGATAAAACTTGGCTTGAAAATTAGAGACTTGACATGTTTGGCTTAGAAATAGTCAGTTCCCTGATCCGACCATCCCTTTAAGTACTAATGCTAACCGCAAAGTACAAAAAAAATTTTTTAAAGCAAAATATACATTTTCGTGATCCCTATGAGCCCATGATCATTTTTGCCTCAAGGGTTTTGCTTACAACTGAATTCCTTGATAATTCCTTATAAAGTACTAACCGCAACCACAACGTACAAAAAACACTTTTTAGCAAAATACACATTTTCGTGATCCCTCACAAGTGATTTCCTTGACAAACAATACTTTTAAGCAAAATATACATTTTCGTGCTCCCGATGAGTTCGTCATGTTTTTTACTTCAAGAGTTTTGATTACAAATGATCACAACACACCCACAAATTGACGAATTCCTACTTTCATCCTCTGAACCAGCCTTGCAAGTGCCATATGAGCTTCCAGCTCTTGTTTAGTGAGAGGGAAGTTATATTATAAGTTGTGCGTCGGGAGCATTTTTTAAGAGTGAGAGATGTTAATTAAAGAGTAGAGTAGAGTAGAGATACGTTTATTAAAAAAGACAGACACTATTCGCCTTTCGCCTGCCAAGAAAGGCAATGAAGCTTGGAAGGGCAAGCGAGGTTATTCAATTATAGTTATTCACTACAATCATACCGAGCTACTCAGACACTAAAAAATCAACTAATGAATGATAAAGATGAAAAGACAAGACAATAAGAAGATGAGACACAACAAATAAAGAAAATCGGAGAACAATACCTTGAACAGAATGGACAACCTGGATCGGGTTTCACACCAATTTCAATTTCATTCCCGAGACAAAAGAAACTTCTTTGCCCGTGACTTGAAAGCAGGAAGACTAGGCGCATTTTTCACACAATCGGGCAATATATTCCAAAGACAAGGACCATAATGGCGAATTACAAAAGATGCCCGAGTCGTGCTTCTAAACTCATGACTTAAATTATCCGCATTTCTTGTATTATGATAATGACGATCTCTGTTATAAGTAAAAAGATTTTCAAAAGCAGGGGTAAGCATCTGATTCAAATATTTATACGAGAAAATTGCAACTTGTTAGTCGCGAATTTGGGATACATACATTAATTTATTCTTTTTAAAATGCTCATGAGCAGGAACCTCATCAGAATCAACAAATTCCGATAATAATTTTACAGCTTTATTCTGAAGTTTTTGTACTCTTTTGAAACACGTTACAAAATCACTTGCCCAAATTGAGCATCCGTAGCTAATATATGGAGAAAATATAGAAAAATAAATCATTTTAAGGATCTTTTTTGGGACCACATTTTTAATTCTTCGCATTACCCCGAGGGCTCTGCTTAATTTTTCAGCTATCGCACTTGAATGATTTTTCCACGATAGGTTTTCATCAATTAAAAATCCCAAGTATTTTGTTGTTGTTACTCTTTTTATCACATTTCCTTGAACTGTGATTTGATCATTACCTTCGCTCGACGAAAGTCTAGAAAATACCATGAAAAAAGTTTTTGAAAAATTTATGGTTAACAGATTATGTTGAGAAAATGTTAAAAATTCAGAAACTGCATTGTCAATTTTGTTATACAAAATATCGAGTGAGGGCGCTGCCAGAAAGAGCAAAGTGTCATCCGCAAACATGATGACACCAGCCTCTGACAGGTAATGCTTCACTCGATCAATGACATAGATTGCAGTAATGTTGTTTTACAACAGCGATATTATTTCAGGTCTGTAACTCCCTACCAGTCTTCAACAAGTCTGTCCGCGACGTCAGTATCAACGCGACCCACGCCAAAATGAAATTACCGTTTGTATATTTGGATTTCTAGAAACAAATACAGTATATTTATAGAATTACTGAGAGCGTTTTTCCCGTAGAAATACAACACAGAAGTATGAGATATAGATAAAATATAAGAAAAAACTACATCACAGTCAATTTACATTACAGTGTAACAATGTACAGAAAACAGCCAAACAATTAAAAGAAAAATCACATCGGGTAAATCATTGTTGTTTGAAAAGGGAAAAGAGGGGAAAAATTCGCAAAATAAAATAAGTTTCGTTCAAAGCGTCGTCATCGTCATCAGCTTTAAATTTAGTAACTAGTCCTGTAGCCTGTTACTAAGCTAACAGGGAAACTAAGGACAAATTTACAGTATTAAATATTCCTTCAGCCCAAGCTGACTGCGAATCATATTTGACAGTGCAAAACGGATAAGTCAGCTGAAATTTATTGGAGCTATATTTCGGCCCTTCTTGGCAAGGGTCCTCTTCAGGCTCAAAGCCGCTCAAGATGGAAAACGAAACTTGTGATAACCAAAGTATTCAGAGTAGCCGCTCAAGATGAAAAAAAAAATGAAACTTGTGATAACCAAAGAAACCAAAGTATTCAAAGTAGTCTACTTCGCATAAAGATGAAATACGTAAATCTAGTTAAAAATCACTTATTCATTAATAAACAGGCTTAAAATCCGATGAAAATACGTTAGTCCTTTGCTCCGCTATTCCCGAACTACAGAGACCTCAGTTAAACTTTAACAGCTCGCCCGTAGTGGCTGAAGTTGGATTTTGGGATGGGCAAACGGTATTGGCAACATACCAGAAGCAAAGGACTTCTAAGAAGATGTTCCACGTAACTAGAGGTAGTTTTGATTGGTGTTTTGTATTTACTTAACCCTGTTTTTCGCACACCTGTATCTCCACCCACACTTTTCTTCAGTTTCATACACCATACAGCACAGGTTTTACGATATCACCACTAGCATGTCGCAAGGGGACAAATGGTAACAGAAAGTACTGGAAATTTTCTTCAGCTCAACTCTTACTAAAAAGTCGCTGGTACAAAACGAAACAATGGTGAAAGGCGTGGATTTCAGAAGCTTATAATTCCATAAGGGAGCTAGGGATAATATAAAAGGCAGAGTAAGCAAGAGGGGTCTTTTAAAAAGTTCATTCGGAAGCATTCACGCCTTTGCAGTGTCGGGATCACCTACTCTCAAGTCGATAGTCCAAACCAAGACTCGATACGACCATGGCATCATCTGGTGGCACGTTTCGGAAGGACAAAGCTGGGCGCTGTCAAATAGGTCCTAGCATGATAATCAAAGAGAGCAAAAAATATTTAAAAATATATGAAAAGTGAAAGAAGGCTAAATATTTGGCAGTGTCCAACTTATTCAGTAACTTGTTTTGATATTTGCATGATTTTTTGCGTCGAATGTTGTAGGACACATTCATCAGTTGATGTGATGAGGTGGGATGGACCCATTTGGTCTGTCTGGAATCGTCCGATTCCGTCGTACTCCCTAATTTGGAACCTCCGCGCTTTCTTATTTGCTATGCCGAACTGCCTCACCTCTCTGTTCACAATGGATGAACAGAGCGCGGACAAGGAGTCACTCTCGAAAACTACAGCGGAAGTTTTTGCTCTCCTCGGGTCAGAGAATTGAACAGAGTAAATTCCCTTGTGGAATGCTATGTCAGAAGGAACCGTCACCAGCAAAACATCCGAATCCTTCAAGAAGCGACTTGACGAAGCACTGGAAATCTCAGTCATGGAGGGAAGATTGGTCCGCTCCCGAGTCCACAACCCCAAAGTCACCGTCATCACCAACAAGTGCAATTTAAGGCAAGCTAATTTAAGGTAATAAGTGACTGAATTTATTCCTGGACTCCATCTTACGGCATTTCACAACTACAATCGAACTAAACTAAATTATTTACAATATACTATAAATTTTGAACAAGCTTTGAACAACCAACCTAAACTGGGGTAAAGTTAAGCAGCTAGAGTGTTAACTGAAGCGTCCGCCAGTTCAGGTGGTTCACAGCTTACTGTGTTTAAGTGAATTTGTTGGAAATATAAATTATTTCAGTAACAAATGTTATATGCTTGATTGCACTGGAACAATAAGTATTCAGTCTTATTATCATGTTTGTTCTAGAGTTCTGGATTCTTGATTCTGGATCCTTTTACATGCAGGAGGGGTTTCTGAACTCGAATTACATAACCTCGAAATTCGCCTCAAAAATGCTAATAGGAAATTTCTGTGCAATCCGAACTAGGTTATTTAATCTGAAGAAGCAAAATCTGAATGACCTAGGATCTAGTTAGAACTACTTAAAATTACCTATTAACATTTTTGAGACCCATTTGAGTGTAAGTAATTCGAGGTTGGCGACCCCTCCTGTACATTTGAGCAATAACTGTTCACGAACGTTAGACGTTGTGTCGTCATGCTGTCATTCTAGGTCTTCCCAACACCTTCTTGTTGTGACATTTCTGAGTAAGATTGGCTGGTCTTAGAGTTTTGCAGAAAGAAAGGTACTGTTGTGTTCACAATAATCATTCCTATCGGTTGGCAATGGTTTCTTCCACATTTCCGCCCTATCAGTCAACTTTTTGAACTCGAAATTATGATTCGGGAGTCGAGACACTGCGCGTTTGAACGCTTAATGCGATATTTTTCTTGAGTGTTGTATTCAGTCAGCCCCATCCAATGACCATGCTTTAGTTGTTTCTACTTCCTAGGTACGTACTTCATAGCGGAAGCTCCTTCGATCACGTTTTTGACTTGCTAGCAGCTTTTTAGTTCTAAGGATTCCCTCTAATCCGATTACAGGTGAAGCCACTAACCAGACTGAAAAGTCCTCATGAACAGTATTATTTGCCGTGCCTTCCGGAGACCAAATACGGACTTCTCCAATAGGTGAGTTGTTTTTCCGTTTATCCGGATTCCGGCCGGACTGTTAATCGCTTTTTAGGATTTCAGCGATTTTCAAATTTAGTTGAGTTGTTTTTCCGTTTATCCGGATTCCGGCCGGACTGTTAATCGCTTTTTAGGATTTCAGCGATTTTCGAATTTAGTTGTGGAGACTGAATGTAGGAATCAGATTAATGTTTTGGCTATAAGCTGCTTCCGGAGACCAAATATGGGCATTTTCAATCGATAGGTTTTGTTTCAGTTTATCCGGATTGCGGCCGGATTACTCATCACTTTGAATAATTTAAGCAGTTTTCGATTTGAAGCAGACCAAATGAAGAGATCGGAGAGTTGATTTATTTTGCTGTGTCCCTTTTCCGGCAGTATTACGAACCGTTTCCAAAAATGTTATTTGCAGTCCTTTCGGCCAGGAAGTTGTTTTGTCTGCACTCTGCAGCGCTTCTGGTCTAAATATATAGAGATAATAATGTATGGGTCCTGTCCGACATGATCGTTGCCAAGCAGCTACGCAACGGCGGGTCTCTCAGAGCGAGACGATGGAAGTGGAACGAAAAGAGTCGAAAGGAACTGAAAAAATCTCGCTGTACAATTTCTTGTAAATAAATGTACAATTTCTTGTAAATAAATTTGCTGTACAATTTCTTGTAAATAAATTTCCTACTTGACCCATAAATTTGTTTGTAACTTGTCAATCGAAAACTTGCCTTTAGGTGAAGCTTAAGCATTGTTCAAATAGTTGTAAAAAGCTTCAGAGCGCTATACGCGATGTTTACGTATACACACGCCCGTTCAAATAGGCAACCCGAGAGGTTCTCATGAATGCGACGTTCGGTGTTGCAACGTTGATACAATTTTTCGAGCTCTAAAAAGATAAGAAAAGGTTCTAGTACTACTTAAAGTACAGGAGTCTTATTTGACGCCCATTATATTGTAAAAAAGCTATTCAATTATCGGATGGACAGCATTGGACCTCGAACTAGCAATAAGCAGTCGTAACAAAACAAAAACGTGTTCTTTCGAAGAAAAGTTGTTTCTTTAGCTTTCAACAAATAGAACTTTCGTGCTTCCTTTGGCAACCCTGACGACGCTGCTCCTCTCCTCGGCCCGCTGGCGGAACCAACCAAGCGATCTGATTGGCCCTGCACAACGGAGAATAGGACCGAGCTCTATTCTCCTTATTACAGCGCGCTCCGAAGAAAAGAGGAATCTGTAATACAGCTTATACGCCGTATTACACCTTACTACACCTATTTGAACAATGCATTATACACAGCTTATGTATCTAGGCAGTTAAGCAAGCTCCTATCTTCCCCATGAGAAGCTTTTGGTACACAGCTCTGAACCTGGCGCCTCCTCCGAGCCAGTGCTTCCTACGCATAGACATTACTTCAACACCATAGGCAGGAACGCAATTTTGTTTGGCTGTTTCAATTTACCGATCTATTCACGACGTCACTGCACTTGCTCTAACTACATCGAAGTTCTTCCTCCAGCCGCTCGTGTCGCATGGTTGTTGCTCCCGCGCCACTAAAAGAATGCGTTGCTAAACGAGCTAGTCAGCTAAGAAAAGTTTAAAGCTCTATTGTATTGTAACCGCATTTCGGCCGAAATTTGGGTTTCATTTAAAATATATTTCTTTTAGGTTTGGTCAGCTACTTTAGCTGAAGTGGCCAGTGGGTGCTAGAACAACCACTTCCGTTTTTGGGATCCCAAAACGTTAGTGACGGATACCTATGACATCGTAAAAGTTGTCCGTCTGTCCGTCCGTCCGTCCGTCCGTCCGTCCGTCCGTCCGTCTGTCTGTAAGCACGATAACTCTCGAAGGGAATGAGATATTTTGATGAAACTTGGTGTGAGGATTCTTTGGGTCAAGAGTAAGGTCAAGTTCGTAGATGGGCACTGTAGCCCTACATTTAGGGGTGGGGGAGGGGGTTTAAATTAAGGGACAAACAAAATATTTTGAAACAGCTAATGTGATAGTCGATTATGGGGTAAGAAGACATGCTGAACACTATAGTGAAAACCATTTTCTCGCCGGACAAGTAGTTCGCCCGGAATCCGGCCAAAACCGGAAAGTTTCTTAAAAGTAAAAGTTTTATTTGAAGTTAATTAGATGTTCGATTTAGGGGTAAGAAGACATGCTGAACACGATGGTGAAAACCATTTTCTGACCGGACAAGTAGTTAGCCCGGAATCCGGCCGAAACCGGAAAATTTGTTCAAAGCAAAAGTTTTATTTGAAGTTGATTAGACGTTCGATTTAGAGGTAAGAAGACATGCTGAACACGATGGTGAAAACCATTTTCTCGACGGACTAGTAGTTAGCCCGGAATCCGGCCGAAACCGGAAAATTTGTTAAAAGCAAAAGTTTTATTTGACGTTGATTGGATGTTAAGTTTAGGGGTAAGAAGACATGCTGAACAAGATGGTGAAAACCATTTTCTCGCCGGACAAGTAGTTCGCCCGGAATCTGGCCGAAACCGGAAAATTTGTTAAAAGTAAAATTTGTATTTGAAGTTGATTAGATGATAGATTCAAGGGTGAGAAGAGACGCTGAATCTGTATATGACAATCGTTTTTTACCCTGACATATACTTCGTCCGGAATCCGGTTGAAACCGGATTTTTTTTATAAGTTAAAGTTTTATTTGAAGTTGATTAGACGTTCTTTATAGGGATAAGGAGATGCGCTGAATTCGTTTCTGAACTATCTTTTTTTGGCTGGACAAGTAGTTCGCTCGGAATTCGGCCGAAAATGGAAATTCGGCAGAAGTAAAGCAGGTAGTTTCGATCAGTATCGTCAAAATAAATATGGCTTATACAGGTATATCTGAAATTAATTTTCTCAGATGATTAGCCTGGCGAAGACTGGATCTGGCGTAGACAAGACGTAGTCAGGACGTAGTTGTCTGAGTCAAATATTAAATTTTTGGGATCCCATCGAAATCTTTGATCTTGTTGAATAGGTAGGTCGTTTATCTTTTGTTTCCAGCAGTTGGTTCTGGTTCAACGGGATTCCTGCCTAGATATTTATTACTTTCGATAAGACTCTATGAGCATGTTCAACCCTTCTACCAATAGTAACTATTAGTTACTATTTCCGTTCCAGCGTCACGAAAAGTTACTACGCTGACCGTTCCAACCTTCTCAAAATAGTAACTAATAGTAACTATTTGCTTACCACGCTCGGGAGCGTAGTAACTACGCATCTCTGCAACGTGATTGGTCCGATCAGCCCGCGGCATGATATTTGACCGAAAAAAATAAAAAAAGTGTTCCAGCCTAGCGTAGTAACTACGGTAACTAGCGTAGTAACTAAGGTAAGTAGGGTGGAACACGCTCTATATGACTAAGTCCAAAACACGCCAGTGAATCTCGGGAAGAACGAGAAACGTCGCCCGAACGATGACTCAAATCCTGCGCCAACCAATAAACGGCGTTCGCTGGGGACTGCTGTGGTGACGCTTCCGGCCCTTCCGCTAGGTACACAGCGATTTTTCATCGGCACGTAGAGTTAGTTATCAAGAGTATTATAGTCGAATTCGATGAGCTGTTTGGCTTGGAGTCTTTCGGGGGTAGGGGACTAACTTGGATGTTTTGAGTGAGCTGTTTTTGAGGGGATCGACTAAAAAGAGGCACGGCACGGAAGGCACGAGTAATAAAAAGAGATTAGCAAGTAGCAGGCCAGTATCCAGAAATTTGTTTCGGGAGGGGGGGGGGGTGCCCGTGGGTCGGACCAGAAAGTACAAAAAAGACATAGATCAGAGGTTAATGCCTGGAAAAAATATTGTTTTTGTATGTTTCGGGGGGGTTTGAACACCCTACCCCCCCTGGATACGGCCCTGGCAAGTAGTAGAAGTAGACAAGCAAGTGAGAGTTCGTAACTACATAGCCTAAAATAAGACACGTTAGAACCTTGTTCCTGCCCCTCTCCCTGAATCCTGAAATGGCCCTTTTAGTTTTCGTGCCTCTTTTTAGTACTCGCGTCTCCTACACTATGTCGTGCCGTGCCTCTTTTTAGTCGATCCCGTTTTTGAGTCTGTTGTTGAGCCGTTAGTTGCGTTTTGCAGATGCCATGGTATCTGATACCACGGTCTAAAGTCGTTTTTCTAGTTATCGTGGTATCTGATACCACGGTCAAAAGGCGTTTTTGCAGTTATCGTGGTATCTGATATTCAGATACCACGGTCCGACCGTGGTAACTGATCGTGGTATCTGAAAAAGTCATCTCACTTTCATCAATTTTGTCAAATTGGTGGGAAAGAAATTTGGCACTTAGTAATGTGGCTGGATATCAGTTTTTCTTTTGGGATGACTTCGAAAAGCGCAGTTTCGGCAACTGTCGTTTTTGCAGAGCAACCGTGTATCAGATACCATGGTAACTGCAAAAACGACTAATTGCAGATCCAGTTACCGTGGTAACAGATACCATGGTATCTGCGAAGGCGGAACTGTTGTTGAGTCTGTTGAGCGACTTGCGGACGAAAGCTGAGAGCCAACAGCAATGCTGCAATGCTTTTTGGGACACACAAGCTCAGGATGATCAAGCAGCTTTCCGCGGTTTATGATATATTTATTATTATTTTATATATTTATTACGCGGACATTTCTGTGCGAAAACTGTGCTAGCTATGTTTTAGTCGGCTTGATTATATACTCTATATGACGAAGTCCAAAACACGCCAGTGATCCTCAGGAAGAAGGAGTAAACGTCTCCGTAACGACTCAAACTCAACAACTCAAATCCTGTGTCAGACAAATCACGGCGATCTTTGGGAGCAGCTGTGGGCCTGTGACACCCGAGGCAATACCGTGTCTGACTCCTTCTGCTAGGTACCAGAGTATTCTCTGACACGTAGATGATATGAAACTGAAAATCTAAATTGTGCAAAAAATTCTGTTCAGAGCCTTTAAAGGACACCTGAACACCTGAACAATGAAACCATACTTGAACACACCATGGAGAATGCATTTACAGACATGGTCACGGAGAGCAATCTTCTCCTGAGCGTGACGTTTTCAAAATAGGGATGTTCGTTTCTGGCAGAGGTGGTGGACTCGGACTCTGGACTCGGTCTCGAGACGTCTCGAGACACCTTTTTCTGGGACTCGGACTCGTCCTTTGTGGAAGAGGACTCGGACTTGTCTCGTCTCGAAATCCGGCCGAGTCACCCGAGTCCAAGAGACGTCTCGGACAAGCAAATTCATCCGTGACTGGAATCAAAGTCTAAGTTGGTAAAGAAGAGGATATTTGGCTAGATTTGTAATTTGATGGACAGGTCGATCTCTACCTGCAGCTGGCAAGTGAACATTCAGCTGAAGACGGCGATGCCCTGTCTTTCTGGCATCAACACAAGGAAAAGCTAAACATATTGTATCCTTTGGCAAAGCGGATTCTTGCGATTCCTGCCTCAAGTGCCCCTATAGAGCGCATCTTCAGTTCTGGAGGAATTTACATGCGACCACACAGAGCTAAGATGAGGCACGACCACCTTGGTGCGCTTGTTTTTTTTTAAGTGTAACACTGATTGATGATTTTTTTTATAATTACTCTTTATTTGAAGATTATAGTTTATAGTTTGGCAAAAACAAATTGTTAGGACCCGGGGCGTGACTCGGTCTCGAGACGTCTCGAGACACCTTTTTCGCGGACTCGGTCTCGTCTCGTCTCGAACGATTTTGTTCGCGGACTCGGACTCGTCTTGACTCGTGAGCGTCACTTCAGTCTCGGTCTCGTCTCGGACTCGATCACAGCGGACTCGCAGCACCTCTGGTTTCTGGAGGTTTGCACATGCAGACTCCAAGACAAAAAGCGAAATTCATTCAAATCTTGTATAGCGCTGGCCGGATCGTATTAGAATTTCTTCTAGATATACGTTTGGGCGTAACTGGTTAACAGATATTCCAGAAGAAGGGTTGATTGGAGACATTTGTTCATTTCTAAAATTGTTCGGTACTGAAATAAGGACAGATGCAAAATGGAGCAAAAATCTTAGCTTAGAAACACTATTTCGTATTTGGATTGGGTTTTCTGCAGGCAATGTTAACGGAAGTCATACAGATAGGGATTTTAGGGATTATACTTGGTACTCCTCATTCAGGTGTCCTTTAACTGTTACTTTCTCTAAGAAATGATAAGTTTTATAGGGAAAGTTAAGTTGCGTTCCGGTCCTTACTTTTGCCCTATGTGCGGTTCACGATGGGAATGTATTTTTCATTTAGTTACTCGTTGCGTGTTGATACAAGATTTGAGAAGAAAGATTTTTGGGCTATAGATATGATGGAAGAGGGTTAAAAATCTTTGGTTAAAGAATGGGGAAGAAAAATTTTGGTGACGTTCGTCGGCTCTGGAGTTTCCTCGAGCAGGCTATGGAGCATCAAGGTCGTTTTCGGGGGTATGGGTTTTATTTTCTTTTTACCTAATTACATCGAGTGTATTAGTCTGTTTTTACTTTCTTTTGTTTTTCCGCCATGGCCCCACGGGTTGGTTGGGATAAGATTCATTCATTCGTGTCAATATTAATTTGAAAGTATCGATTTTTGTCATTTCCCACAGGCAAATGGTACTCTGATCAGTTTGAAGATGGAGAAAAAGGGAAAAAGCCCGGAAGATGGATGCGTGGCTTCCGAGAGCTCAAGGGACATACGACTCCCCATGCTCCCGAAATCCCTCTCTTTGGAAGAAAAGAAGTTCCTCCTTGCCGTCGAACGTGGCGATCTCACTACAGTTAAGCGGCAAGTAGCATTGTATTTTCTGATGCAAATATTTTTGTTTCAAAAAAGTTTTAAAGTTTAACTGAAAAGCGAATTTATTTTTGTATCATTTAAATGACTACACTGCATTATTTTGATTCTGTTAAGGGATTTTTTTTATTTCCACTATTTGGTCTAGTATGATGTTCAGAACATCTACGGCCGTCCTCACAACGCAAAATTCTACTATGTCGCAGAAAAACTGAATCTCAACACAAACGCGGCTTTTCAGTGGTCAGTGATCAGCTCGAGGAAGGGGTCTCGCTGCGTGAAAACTTAATTTTCGTAAATCGTTTTCGTCAAGCATACAACACAGACACAAGCAGATAGAGATACTTCAAATCACAAGGAAATTCCACTATTTGAAATTCGATTATTTGTGAATAGCTAAAGAACGAAGTAACGCATTTTCATCGGGTCTTCAAGCCTCTTTAAGTGAATAAGTCATGGGTACCTAGATTGTGCTATTACATTCCTTTTCAGTTAAACTTTAAATTTTAATCTAAAATAGTTGTTTAAACAACATTTCGTACACGAAAAATACCATTTTAAGGGACATCCGACTCCCCATGCTTCCGAAATCCCTCTCTCTGGAAAAAAAGAAGTTCGACAGTTAAGAAGCATTTCATTTCCTGACGCTGTTATTTTTAAATGATAATATTTAAGGATCCGAAGATGGAAAAATTCCGTATGAGGGTGACTGAATACATTTAAGTCGTTTTCTAGGACATATTTTTGTGCCACACATTTCTGAGTGTTTACCTGCAAATTACCTGCAAATTTGCAATTGCAGGCGAGTAGGATTTCTCCTAATGTACGCCTACATGGGTGCTGTCTTGTCCAAATTTCCAGTTGAACCTCCACGGTTTGCCTGACCATTCCTTGTCCAGATGTTGTTTAAAACTGTTTGTTGTTGGGCAGGCAACAGTGACAACAACAGTTGTCGCGGAAACAAAATTATGTGCTACACACACCAATGTTGGGAAATATTTAATTAAACAAGAGCTGTAAGCTCATATGGCACTTGCATGGGTTGAGATGTATTGTTTGATGAAAAGTAATGTTCGATGTGCGGTCCAGATGCGCACTTTAAGGGAGCTAGAGAAAAAGTATTTTATCGTTGAACTTGGCTGTAATGATGCGCACTTTAAAGGCACTAGAAATTCATCTGTAAGGAAGACCCTTGAGGCAAAAACGATAGGGATCATTGATATATACGTATGATCAAAAGTATTTTTTTTTTCACTTTGCGGGTAAAACGCGCACTTTAAGGGTGCTAGAAATTTTGTTTTTTTGCAAAACCCTTGTGGCACAAATGATCATGGGTTTAGATGTATCGTTTGACAAAAAGTACTTTTCGACCTTGCGGTTAAGATGCACACTTTAAGGGAGCTAGAACTTCATTTGTAAGCAAAACCCTTGAGACAAAAATGATCATGGGCTCATGGGGATCATGGAAATGCATATTTTGCTTAAAAGTATTTTTCTTAATTTTCGGTCATGATTGGTACTTTAAGGAATGGTCGGATTTGAAAAGTGGCAATTTCTAAGCCAATCTTGTCGAATTTATAATGTTCCAGCAAAATTTCATCGCCCTAGCACATCTGAAAGTACCTTAACTCGCGATCACCGGAATTCCGGACCCGCCCCTCAAACTCCCCCCACAATCGCCGGAGCCAATCCGGTTCGGTTTTGGACTTGTTTGTTTTTCCCACAAAATTCCATCCCGATCTCTCCAGTCCAATCCGGTCACGTATTCCCGCCCCCAATTGTTGTCGGATCCGGTCCGGACATGAAAAAGATCACCACAGGCACGCCCTCTGTTCAGTTATTAAATTTCACTCGAATCCGATCACCCGTTCCAAAGCTACGCATGGCTAAATATTCCGGATTCCTCCTCCCTCCGATCCCCCCACCTCTATCGGATCGAGTGAATTTTTATTTACAAGTAGGGTCCCTGATACGCCTCCTAAGTTTCGTCGTGAAAATCCCAAAAACCGTCATCCCCTCCACAACCCCCCCCCCCCCAAGTGTCCGGGTCCAGTCCAAACGTGTAAACGATTTATCTGGAGCAGATTCTTGTTCTTCCCAGCAAGTTTTACTCCGATCCCTCCATTATAACCGTTCCTCGAGATTTCCGGTCTCCCCCCCAACTCCCCCATAGCTGTCGAATCCGGTTCGGACTTACAAACGGAACATCAGAGATATGTCATTCATTCAGGTATTAAGTTTCGTCCCAATCCGATCACCCGTTCGAAAGTTAGACAACACTCAATTTTCCATATTCCCCCGCACTGAACCACATATACAAACCCCTTTGACCCTCGAATGCACTAGCTCTTTCCGATGTTAACAGAGTGATCCGATGCAAAGAGTGACGTCACGCCACGCGCAGACCTACTAGTGTGAAGAAAGGGGTAGGGGTTTTACAAAAACTACGAAATTCTCAGGATTCCCCCTCCCTCTACTCCCTCCACGGTGGTCGGATCGGGGAAGTGACTATTTGCAAGTTAGTTTGGTCGGGTCCCTGATATGCCTGCCAAGTTTCATCGTCCTAGCCCATCTGGAAGTGCCCTAACTCGAGATGAGTGGACAGACAGACCGACCGACCGAAAGGTGATCGGTATATGGCACTTGAGCGAAGCTGCAAGTGCCATAAAAAACCGTGGTACCTGTCTTCTACTTAAAGTGTAACTGGAAAGCCAACTTATTTTTGTGTCATTTAGTTGAATACACTGAATTATTTGGATTCTGCAAAGGGATTTTTTGTTTTCCACTATCTGCTCTAGTTATGACGTTCAGAATATCTGCGGCCGTCCCCTTAGCGAAAATTCTACTATGACGCGGGAAATTTGTATCTAAACACAAACAAGGCTTTTCAGTGGGCAGTGGCGATACTGATAAAGATTGCTTAGTGCCTGAACAAAAAAGTCATAAATCTTTCTTGTAAGGCATACAATAAATTAGAGGTACCACAAATCACACGGAAATTCCACTATTTGAAAATCGATTATTCCTGAATATCGGAACAACCAAGTAATGCATTTTCAGCGGGTCTTCAAGCCAATTTAAGTGAATAAGTGATGGGTAACTAGATTGTCCTATCCCAGTCCTTTTCGGTTAAACTTTAAAGGACCTTACGGAAAGTAGGCTCTGCTTTCAACAAATTACCCGCGGCGTTTGGCTGTTTTAAGCCTTTTTCGAGACCCGTTGACTTATAGCGAAAACAGGGAAAGATTTAGATAACCGCTTTTTGGGATCCCAAAACGTTAGTGACGGATACCTATGACATCGCAAAAGTTGTCCGTCTGTCCGTCCGTCCGTCCGTCCGTCCGTCCGTCTGTCTGTAAGCACGATAACTCTCGAAGGGAATGAGATATTTTGATGAAACTTGGTGTGAGTATTCTTTGGGTCAAGAGTAAGGTCAAGTTCGTAGATGGGCACTGTAGCTCTACATTTAGGGGTGGGGGAGGGGGTTTAAATTAAGGGACAAACAAAATGTTTTGAAACAGCTAATGTGATAGTCGATTATGGGGTAAGAAGACATGCTGATCACGATAGTGAAAACCATTTTCTCGCCGGACAAGTAGTTCGCCCGGAATCCGGCCAAAACCGGAAAGTTTGTTAAAAGTAAAAGTTTTATTTGAAGTTAATTAGATGTTCGATCTAGGGGTAAGAAGACATGCTGAACACGATAGTGAAAACCATTTTTTGACCCGACAAGTAGTTAGTCCGGAATCCGGCCGAAACCGGAAAATTTGTTCAAAGCAAAAGTTTTATTTGAAGTTGATTAGATGTTCGATTTAGGGGTAAGAAAACATGCTGAACACGATGGTGAAAACCATTTTCTCGCCGGACAAGTAGTTCGCCCGGAATCCGGCCGAAACCGGAAAATTTGTTAAAAGTAAAATTTGTATTTGAAGTTGATTAGATGATAGATTTAAGGGTAAGAAGAGACGCTGAATCTGTATATGACAATCATTTTTTATCCAGACATATAGTTCGTCCGGAATCCGGTTGAAACCGGATTTTTTTTAGAAGTTAAAGTTTTATTTGAAGTTGATTAGACGTTCTTTATAGGGATAAGGCGATCCGCTGAATTCGTTTCTGAACTATCTTTTTTTGGCTGGACAAGTAGTTCGCTCGGAATTCGGCCGAAAACGGAAATTCGGCAGAAGTAAAGCAGGAAGTTTCGATCAGTATCGTCAAAATAAATCTTGCTTATAGAGGTATATCTGAACTTAATTTTCTCAGATGATTAGCCTGGCGAAGACTGGATCTGGCGTAGTCAAGACGTAGTTGTCTGGGTCAAATATAAAATTTTTGGGATCCCATCGAAACCTTTGGTCTTGTTCTGATGGAAAAACTTCTCGCAGACAACCGTCGACAGCGTGGTGGTCATCGAAGGTAGCAAAACACGGCAAGTGAGAAAACCAGCGAGGTTTTGGTATAGGTTCGACAGGTCCTTTAAGTACACAATTTCGCAACTAGACCTCCTTAACACTCGTAATTAGGTGAAAAATAGAAATACTTGAGGGTAGGCTATATATGTATCCAAGTACTTTCATAATAGTGAAACATTCCATTAGCACGACATTCAGTACTATGTTAAAGTTTAACCGAAAAGGGCTAGGATAGGACAATCTAGTTACCCATCACTTATTCACTTAAATTGGCTTGAAGACCCGCTGAAAATGAGTTACTTCGTTGATCTGCTATTCACGAATAATCGATTTTCAAATAGTGGAATTTCCGTGTGATTGTGGTGCCTCTATGCGCTTGTATTTTTGTTGTATGCCTTACGAGAAAGATTTATAATTTTTTTTTGTTCAGGCACTAAACAATCGTCACCAATCTCACCATTGCCCACTCAAAAGCCGCATTTGTGTTGAGACTAAAATTTCCCGCGTCATAGTAGAATTTACGCTGTGGGGACGGCCGGAGATATTTTGAGCCTCATAACTAGAGCAGATAGTGGAAAATAAAAAAATCCTTTTGCAGAATCCAAATAATTCAGTGTATCCAATTAAATGGCACACAAATAAGTTGCCTTTTCAGTTAAACTTTAATCATCTTTGCACAGTGTCAACCGATAGCAGGGACCCAGTGATTCTTTCTGCACTGAACATACCACTATACAGCCGCGAACAACTGGACAAATTCATGGGATCGACTAAAAAGAGGCACTACACGGCACGGCATGGCACAGGAGGCACGAGTAATGAAAAGAGATTAGCAAGTAGTAGAAGTAGACAAGTAAGTGAGAGTTCGTAACTCCAGAACCTAAAAGAAGGCACGTTAGAACATTGTTCTTGCCCCTCAGTCTGAAGCCGGAAAGGGACCTTTTAGTTTCCGTGCCTCTTTTTAGTACTTGTGCCTCCTACACTGTGTCGTGCCCGTTTTCACCGGAGTCCTGCGGAAAACTCATAACTCAAGATAAAGACCCAAAACGAGGCCGAACGAATTTCTGGTCTTCATCTGACTTCGTCCATGGTATTGACCAAGCACAATAAACCAAATAGATTGATTCAACATGTGAGCTTAAGGCGTATTTTCGCCGTTCCCCGAGGACTCCTTGGGGAATCGAAGGGAATGGCGAGAACGGAGGGAATCACTCCACGCGGACTCCGTGTACAGAAAACAGCGAGAACACGGGGAATGTTTCCAACATGGATTTTGTTCGAAAAAAAAATATGCAGTTGACGAAATTAATCTGGATCCACTTTATTTTTGGTTTTGTTTATTCTGATTGTTTTTAGTTAATTTTACATTGCACCAAAACCAGCAAAAATGGATTCCCCTCCGAATCTGAAAGAGAGTCCTTTTTGATGATGGTGATGATAATCGGAGCATTCCCCGTCCGTGGGAACTCGCGAAAATACGGGGAGTGAGTCCCCGGGACAAACAAAAACGCGGGACTCCTCAAGTGGAGTCTTCAGGGAACGGAGAGAATACGCCTTTAGTGACAGTCGAAACCACTTGATCAAAGAATTATGAACACTACCAAAAGTCGTTTTGTTTTGCCTGATTCCGTGTGAATTAACTATCCGGGACGGAAACAAAATTGAGGATGTTTCAACATGCCTCTCACCCTTAAATTATATCCTGGCCTGAAAACCCCTCCCCCACCCCTAAATGTAGGGCTACGCGGCCCATCTACGAATGACCTGAACGACAACATTGGTAGGAAAAAAAAGTTGGATTAAAAAAGGGGGAATGCGATAAGTCCGTCTCTATATGTGGTCAAGATTGTCGTCGCTGTCACGCATTAACAGGTCAAGCGACATTTTTCAAAATGTTGTTGAGAAGATTTTTTTTCACCGATATTGATGATTTTTGTGTCGAAAAGTATCTTTTTTTACTGCGGATAAAGCTTTGCCCTTCTATTTGGTGTCACTTGGGCGTATGGGAGCGGAATGGCACTTAGCACAAGTTTCTTTCACCAAATTTTGTATGTTGCTGTTGTGCTAGAAAAATTCGCTTAGCTCTTTTTAACCGTTCTCGTGGCAGTTAGATCTTTCGAGCAACTCATGTATCTCGGGAACGGCTTGCCGTAGGTCTCTGAAAATTTACAGTAGGTGCAGGAGCTAAGATCCATACCCCTAGTGACAATAAATCATTTCCTCACAAAATGTCGCTTGACCCCTTAATGCGTAATATCGACGATGTGTTTGTTTGCACTAAATAAATTTGTCTATTTTTGTTTTTGTGTATCAAGGCTTCCTTGTTTCATATTCATGTACCCCATGTGTATTCACGATACGCCGACTGCAGTCGGTGTATCGTGAATACACGTCGATTCTATTCTATTCTTATTCCTATTCTATTCTATTTCCTTTTCAGGATCCTTCATCTATTTTATTCTATTCTGTTCCTGTTCCTATTCTGTTTCCTTTTCAGGATCCTTCAGCTATTTATTCTATTATATTCCTATTCTTATTCTATTTTGGTCTATTTCCATTTCAGGATCCTTCAGCTTCCTATTCCTATTCTATTCCATTCCTGTTCCTATTCTGTTTCCTTTTCAGGATCCTTTAGCTATTTATTCTATTCTATTCATATTCCTATACTATTCCCTTTTCAGGATTTTCCAGCTATTTATTGTATTCTATTCCTATTTTATTCTATTATATTTCCTTTTCAGGATCCTTCAGCTATTTGTTCTATTCTATTCCTATTTATTTCCTTTTCAGAATCCGCGAGCTATTTATTCTGTTCTATTCCTATTCCTATTCTATTTTCTTTTCAGGATCTTTCAGCTATTTATTCTGTTCTATTATATTCCTATTCTATTTCCTTTTCAGGATCCTTCTGCTATTTATTCTATTATATTCCTATTCTATTTCCTTTTCAGGATCCTTCAGCTATTTATTCTATTATATTCCTATTCTATTTCCTTTTCAGGATCCTTCAGCTATTTATTCTGTTTTATTCCTATTCCTATACTATTCCCTTTTCAGGATCCTTCAGCTATTTATTATATTCTGTTCTTATTCCTATTCTAGTTCAGGATCCTTCAGCTATTTATTCTATTCCTATTCCTATTCTATTCTATTTCCTTTTCAGGATCCATCATCTATTTATTCTATTCTGTTCCTGTTCCTATTCTGTTTCCTTTTTAGGATCCTTCAGCGTGCCCGCCGTCATAAGAATATCAATGTGAATTGCGTGGACCCCCTCGGTAGAGGGGCTTTGCTCATGGCCATCGACAACGAGAATCTTCAGATGGTCGAACTTCTTGTGGTTATGGGGGTGGAGACGAGAGACGCGTTACTGCACGCGATTGATAAGGAGTTCGTTGAAGCTGTGGAGCTCCTGCTCGAGCACGAGGAGTTGATCCATAAAGATGGAGAGCCATATGTAAGTATTGCCTTTTGCAAGACCCTTTTGTCTCGCTGATCGTGCTGAACAGATCAATCACCTAAATTTTTCTTCGGACATATTTTGGACTTTCTCGTCCGTCCTGGCCGAATGGATAGCACGCCGAACTCACAAACATGGGGTCACTGGTTCGAGTCTTTGTGGTGCCTATCGTTTGGTTCGGGGCGAGGGTTGGTGGCGTTTCTCTGTGAGGCAAGTCAAAAGTCCACCCATGTTTTTCGAAAATAGATCCATTTGAAGCTGCAGCTTCAAATGGATCTATTTTCGAAAAATGATATTTCTGATCCATTTCATCGTGAAAAGATCATTTCAAGTAAGAGTTGTGCTTTTAAGAATTTCATTTAATTGATATATTTCTTTTTCCCGCAGAGCTGGGAGAAAGTTGACCGCACCATTGCTGCCTTCACGCCGGAAATTACGCCGCTAATTCTGGCGGCTCACCGAAATAACTACGAAATTCTCAAGATTCTCCTTGACAGGGGAGCGACGCTCCCTATGCCTCATGACGTCAGGTAAGACGATTACTTGTATTTTAAATAACTCAGAAGTGCTGACCATAAATTGTATATATATAGCCATATTTATTGACGACTTAACGAATATTCGGCTTGTCCGTTTCCCGCTTAGAAATAAGAGCTGACTAAGCTGTATATATATATATATACATTATATACCTGGCATATTCTTTATTCTTCTAGGATACAGCCTGAAGAGGACCCTTGGCAAGAAGGGCTGAAAAATGGCTGAAGAAGCTATAGCTGAATCTTCCTTTTGAGTCTTTTTATAACTGATTCCCAGTCAGCTGGTGAAAGAGTATTTATTTTTCAATGCAGTTATTACAGTCAGGGGCGTCACGACTAGGGGGAGGGGGGACGCCCCCCCCTCCCGAATGTTGTCGGCCAGTCGGTAAACACTAGCCGAGTCGTCGCGGAGCGCGGCGCTTTTTCGTAAAAACAGTCAATTTTTTTCTTGGAAACAGTCGATTTTTCTTAAAAACAATTGGTCTTTCGTGAAAATGGTCGATTTTTTCTTAAAAAAGTGTTTTTACTTAAAATCAGCCGATTTTTCGTCAATACAGTCGTTTTTTCTCAATAATAGTCAATTTTACCTGAAACAAGAGCTGGAAGCTCATATGGCACTTGCAAGGCTGGGTCAGCTGAGAGGATGAAAGTAGGAATTCGTCAATTCGTGGGTTTCTTTTGATCATTTGTAAGCAAAACCCTTGAGATAAGAATGATCATGGGTCCTTGGAAATCACGAGACTGTATCGTTTGGCAAGGCATTTGGCTGTGCGCACTTTAAGGGCGCTAGAAAATCATCTGTAATCAAAACTCTTGAAGCAAAAAAGATGATCACCAGGAGCACGAAAATGTACATTTTACTCAAAAGTTATTGTTTGTACTTTAAGGAATTCAGTTGTAAGCAAAACCCTTGAGGCAAAAATGATCGTGGGCTCATAGGGATAACGAAAATGTATATATTACTTAAAAGTATTTTTTGTACTTTGCGGTTAGCATTAGTACTTTAAGGCATGGTCGAATCTGGGAACTAACTATTTCTTAGGCAATCATGTCAAGTCTCTAATTTTCAAGCCAAGTTTCATCGTCCTAGCATGTCTGGAAGTACATTAACTTGCGATCACCGGAATTCCGGACCCCACTCCCCCACAATACCCGAATCCGGTCCGGTTCTGTCACTGATCTACATAGGGCTTGTGCTTGTTCTTCCCACCAAGTTTCATTCCGATCGCTCCACTCCAAGCATGTCACAAGGTTTCCGGACCCCCCTTCGACCCCCCCCAGCTTCATCGGATCCGGTCCGGACTTGAAATGGGACATCCGAGACATGTGGTCTTTCTACATATCAAGTTTCATTATGATCCGATCACCCGTTCGGAAGTTATACATACCTCAAGAGTCCGGATTCCCCCTCCCTCCACTCCCCCCACGATGGTCGGATTGGGAATCTGACTGTTTCTAGGTTAATCTGGTCGGGTCCCTGATTTGCCTGCCAAGTTTCATCGTCCTAGCCCACCTGGAAGTATCTTTACTCCGTATGACCGGAATTCCAGAACCTCCCTCCAACTCCCCCCCCCCCAGTGGACGAATCCGGTCCGGTTCTGTCAATGATGTACCTAGGGGTTGTGCTTGTTCCTCCCACCAAGTTTCATCCCGATCGCTCCACTCTAAGCGTTTAGCATGATTTCCGGTTCCCCCCTCCGACCCCCCCCACATTCATCGGATTCGGTCCGGACTTGAGTTGGGACATGTGAGACATGGTGTCTTTTCAAATATCAAGTTTCATTAAGATCCGATTACCCATTCGAAAGTTATGCATGTCACTAAATTCCGGATTCCGGCTCCCCTCCCTCCCCCCACGATGGTCGAATCGGGCAAGTGACGATTTCCAAGTTAGTTTGGTCGGGCCCCTAATACGCCTGCCAAGTTTCATCGTCCTAGCACATTTGGAAGTACCCTAACTCTCGATCACCGGACTGACCGACCGACAGACCGACCGACCGACCGACGGAAAAGCGATCGGTATATGGCACTTGGCCGGAAGGCAAGTGCCATAAAAACAGTCGGTAAAAATTACCAGCCAGTCGGTAAATACCTTGCCCATCCCCCCCCCAAACATTTTGGCTAGTAACGCCTCTGATTACACTGTCAGACTTTTCATAACAGGTAACCCAAGGATGCGCGGTTTCAACAGACACCACTCAGCTGGCATTAGGGAGGCTGAACACATTGGGTCATTTAAAGTAAAACTTAAAAAACATTTATTGGGAGAGGGGAGATAATTTTCCTTTTTTTTATTTTTCAGATTTTGGTATTAAATGTTAATTGAGTGAGAATGTTTTTGTCTTTTTTTTTTTTTTTTTTTTTTTAATGAAATTTGTTAAAGGTTGAGAGTCAGAGGATTGCAGCCGTCCACCATCAGGCTATTTGAGCCTTCCCCGGGCGGTTGTGTGATTATATAGTCTATTTTACAATTAGTAGTAAATAAAGCAAGTCAAGTCAAGTCAGACAACAGACAACACTTAGGATGTAATCCGTTGTCGCGAGAAACGTTATGCATGAAATTTTTTGTGTAACAAGCAATGCCAGGAAGAGCCGGTAAACCGCCAAAAAAGCATCTACTGAATTTTTTTGTTTGTCGTCATGAAATCGGAAAACTCAGCAAAAGTTTTTTTTGGCGTTTTTTCGGCTCCTCCTGGCAATGCTTGTGCTTGTGCGTTTGTGACATTTATAACGTTGTTACTAAAGGTTAACTTCAGACATCGAGGTCGATATCGGAAAATAACACCGAGACGGCCATTGAAAATAACCTGTCCGAGCCGAAGGCGAGGCAGGTTATGGAAAATATCAGCCGAGCCGAAGGCGAGGTTGATATTTTGAAATGGCCATCGAGGTTGTTATTCCGATATCAAGCGAGATGGAGGTGTGTTAACTGTTATAACTTTTTCGACCTCGGCATGACGTTGGAGGAGGATATGACTTATATCCTCCTCTTCTGAGGTGGTTATGACTAATTTTGTAACGTGATTGGCTGGATTATCCCGTGGAGTGATATTTTACGTTTTCTGTGTGAAGATTACCGTAAGATAACTGATCGTGGGCCATAGGAAGGTATGCATTACACGCCTGTTCGAAAAAAGTTATAATGTAATGACGTTACATTGTAACGTTTGTCGCGACAACAGATTACATCCCAAGCGTTGTCTGTTGAGTGTTGTCTGTTGAAACCGCGCATCCTTGTGTTGTCTGTAATGAATCTTCTGACAGTGTAGTATTACAAATTCCCGGGTATTTGCAGGTGCGGCTGCGACGGCTGCATGCTTTCCATCCAGGAGGACTCTCTACGCCATTCCATGTCTCGAATCAATGCCTACAAGGCCCTCGCCTCCCCCTCCCTTATTGCACTTTCATCAGTGGATCCGATTCTGACCGCTTTTGAACTCAGCGCAGAGCTGAGGAATCTGGCGTATACTGAAAACGAATTTCGACAAGACTACCTGGTAAGGACTTACTGGTCTTCACCTCTCGGAACTTCCGGAATCTGGGCTTCCAGATTATTCTTTGATTTCTTCTGTAAATTGCATCTGGAATATGAACCGGTCCGAAAGTACATCAAAATAATCCGGAAAAAAGGGCTTTCCGGAATTTGTAAGTATTGCAAAAGAAATTCAAAAAAAATCTCGGAAAATCTGGGAACCCGGATTCCGGAAGGTGAAGACCGACTTTAAAGCCAGGCTTCACCTTCCAGCCTTTTCTTCCGGATTCCAGACAGCCGTTTTCATCGAGACGGATCTGGTAGGTGAAGCCAGGCCAAAAACGTCTGGAAGTCCGGGGTGTTGGAGACCCCAGATTCCGGATGCCTGGAAGGTGTCATAGAGGCAACCCGTTGGAGAGACATAAAAAATATGCAGATGTAGGAAGAAAAGGAAAAGTGATTGACATTACAGTAGAGGTATGCTTATGTGGACGTTTGTTGACTTCGGTTTTTGCCATTTTCATGCACTTGCTGTGTCTAAAGCTAACTATCAGTTAGCCAAAGTAAGTAAGAAGGGCAGCTGAAAACACCTGTACAGGTATTTTGGATCTTCAATCTACCATTTAGCTCAAAACTGCAGTGTTCACATTAAAGTAACTGTTCACATAAGCATACCTCTACTGTACTAATTGGGATGCAAGAGATATTGGAAATGTAAAGGGGACATCTAGGAAATGTTGAAGAACAGCAAATTTAGCTGTCATCATTGTCATGAAAAACTGGAAGGGTTGGCTTGACTATGCGGAAGCCCCGGACGTCTGGGAATCTGGAAGGTGAAGCCTGGCTTTTATTCCACCTACCTTCAAAGCTGGCATGGGTACCGTAGTATTTTATGCCACCCACCTCTCCCCGATAGTAGTCTATCAGAAGCTTTTTTAAGTTGTTAGAATGAATAACGACAGTGCTGTTTCTTGGAAAACAACTTAACAGAAACTGGAAACGTTTATCGGAAAACAACTTATCTATAGAGTAGGCTATCAGGAGAGTATAACATCACCGATCTGTTTGCTGCAGTATGTGAGTAGATTGAACGTTTCTTTCGTTCGCTTGATGGAAAACGCTTGGAAAAAAACTTAAAAGAAACTGGAAACGTTTTAAGTTGTTATCGGAAAACAACTTATCTATAGAGTATCAGGAGAGTGTAACGTCGCCGATCCGTTTGCTGCGGTATTTGAGTAGATTGCACGTTTCTTTCGTTCGCTTGATGCTAGCCGCTCAGTGCAAAATAATCAATAAATCCAACTATCTATCTATCTGTATATATTTATTATTGTTCTGTATTTTCCCTTTTTTTCCCTTTTTCCCATGACTTTTGTCTAAAAAACGGGCAATAAATTTCATTTAGTGGCTGGCGCGCGATCAGCTGTTGGAGCACTTTTTTTTTATCAAAAGTCGCAATGGTCGATTCCGTCTCAGGAACTCATGGGAGAATTTCTATTCCGAAAGAATAAATAACCGTCTTGCAGACGAGCTGCGTAGACGCCTGTAGCCTATTTTATTTAATATTTTGTAACTCTTGTGTATTCACTGTCCGCATTCCTTATAGCGAAGGACCTTCTTTGGTGTGCAAAACACGTATGTTTCTAAAGGTAGATATATAGATAGAAAAATCTTCTTATCCGCCAAGAACCTGTCTTAAAAAATAAAAAAGGCTTACGCTATTGTGTGAGCTCGTGAGAAAAGCATTTGGTGTTTAATCTATTGTCTGACTTCAACTACTGACTCTCTTAAAGTTCATCAATCAGGGGAATACCAGAAAATTAAAACAATTGTACTAGTATTATAATCATTATCGCCCTTGCTTTTCTTCTTGCGATAGCGGAAAAAAAGGCTCGCTGCGCTCGGGCGATATCAGCCTATCATGCCACCCGCGGGCCAAATTTTTCCGCTATCACCCTCAGCAAGGGCGATAATATATAATAACTGATATTTTATAAGGTCTTCATTTCTGCTGTAATTCTAGGATCTTCGAAGGCAGTGTCAGAACTTTGCTGTGGAGCTGCTAAGTCAAACCAGAAGTTCCCAGGAGTTGGCAATTATCTTGAATCATGACCCGGGATCACCTCCGTATGAGGACGGCGAACACATGAAGCTTGCGAGGCTGGAACTTGCTATTGAACATAAGCAGAAAAAAGCAAGTATCTTCGAAGGATATGACAAAGTCGAGAAACGGTTGTGTCTTCAAGTATTTAATTACTAATTAAATACTAATAATTAATAATTAGAAACTACAACACTGGACAACATGATTTGCTGTCTTAGAAAATGAAGACACTTGTCTTCCATAACGCAATATTAAAGAAAAAGAAATAACTTAAACGTTGTAAAAAAGGAAAAGAAGGATAGATAGAAATATCATCCGTCGGTTGCTATCGCTAGGGAGATCTGCACAGATGGCGTCCCAATATATAAATCAATAAACATTTTTTTTATAAAAACCGTAGTCACACGTAGCCGATAGTTGGTTTCTCGTCTTTCTAGGAATAAATGTGAAAAACAAATATATGTACAATCCCGAATTAAATGTGTCGTAACAGTCATAATGTACAAACTGAAAGAACTCGGTTTCTTGTCTAACTATTGTTCTAACACAAAACTAAAAGTAATAAAACAGAATATGACATTACTAGAATAAGAACTAATTGAAATACAAAATAGAAATTTAAGTTTATACATGCATCATATACATACATTTGAGTGGGACCATCAACAGATCGCCATTACCGATTTTGTAACGTCTTGTGAAAGAGGGGATGAAGCCGTTCTCGTACTGTTCATGAAAAACTTGCGAGAGATGGAGTTTAGGCGGGGCAGAATCCACCGCCCCCCTGCCGTCCCAACACAAGTTCAAGTAACTACAGTCCGTATGGAAATAATTCAAGTCGTAAACGATCGTTTTTTTTACAATTGTATTTTGGGACATTCCGATCGTAAACAATTGTTTTTTTACGATTGGAAACAGTTGTTAACGATTGGAAACAGTTGTTTACGATTGGGAACAGTTGTTTACGATTGGAAACAGTTGTTAACGATCGTATTTTTTCGATCGAAAACAACTGTTTCCAATCGTTAATGATCGTAAACGATCGTTTTTTTTTCAATTGTATTATGGGACATTCCGATCATAAACAATTGTTTTTTTACGATTGGAAATAGTTGTTAACGATCGTTTTCTTACGATCGGAAACAGTTGTTTCTTCTATCCAAGTAGTCGCACTCCTACTAATTTTTAATTTTCTGTGATTCAAATGATTCAATCCATTTGACGATAATACGATAGACATTTTCGTTGGACTATATAGGCTACAGGAAAATATTTTTTTTCCAAAATTATCGATTTGACGGTGGCACTCTTAAAAAAATTACCAGAAGAAGGTCTAGCACTATAGAGGGGGCTTCGACTACGAAAGATGCTTTTGAAATATTTTGCGTTTCAAAGAAAAGTGAAAATAGCAAAAATACGGCTGACAGATCTCAAGTTTAAGCATTTCCACGGCTTTTAAATATAAATAGACCGTAAACAGTTGTAAAATTACGATTGAAAACAGTTGTTTCCAATCGTTTACGATTGGGATTTCAGATTCGCCGGTTCAGTTACACTATTTTGATCGTTCACAACTGAGAAAAAATCATCTTCCCTACTACCGTTGTTAACCATCAGATCTTGTTTCAGGACATAAAACCAAGTTAATTTTTTCCGATCGAACAAATTGAAAACGATCGGGAACAACTGAAAACGATCGTAAACAGTTGTCCCATAAAACTAAAAAAAAAAAATTAAAAAAAATTCCCTACCATCGCAGTTAAAAGCCAGGTCTTGTTTCAGGACTTGAAAACTGAACCAACTTTAAAATAGCAACTTTACTTTAAAATAGCAAAAATACGGCTGACAGATCTCAACTTTAAGTATTTCCACGGCTTTTAAATATAAATAGATCGTAAACAGTTGTGAAATTACGATTGAAAACAGTTGTTTCCAATCGTTTACGATTGGGATCTCAGATTCGCCGTTTCAGTTACACTATTTTGATCGTTCACAACTGAGAAAAAATCATCTTCCCTACTACCGTTGTTAACCATCAGATCTTGTTTCAGGACTTAAAACCAAATAAATTTTTTCCGATCGAACAAATTGAAAACGATCGGGAACAACTGAAAACGATCGTAAACAGTTATTCCATAAAACAAAAAAAAAAGTAAAAAAAATTCCCAACCATCGCAGTTAAAAGCCAGGTCTTGTTTCAGGACTAGAAAACTGAACCAACTTCTTCCGATCAAAAACAACCGTTTCCGATCGAAAACAACCTTAAACGATCGTAAACAGTTGTTTCATGACGATTTACGATCTGAAACAGTTGTTTCCAATCGTTTACGATCGGAAACACATTCACCGCTTGAAGTAAACTTATTTGATTGTGTAAAACTAAAAAAAAAAAGTAAAAAATATCCCCTACCATCGCAGATAAAAGCCAGGTCTTGTTTCAGGATTTGAAAACTGAACCAACTTTTTCCGATCAAAAACAACCGTTTCCGATCAAAAACAACCGTTTCCGATCGTAAACAACGTAATCGTAAAACAACCTTAAACGATCGTAAACAGTTGTTTCATGACGATTTACGATCGGAAACAGATTCACCGCTTGAATTAAACTAATTTGATTGTGTAAAACTAAAAAAAAAGTAAAAAAAATCCCTACCATCGCAGTTAAAAGCCAGGTCTTGTTTCAGGACTTGAAAACTGAACCAACTTTTTCCGATCAAAAACAACCGTTTCCGATAAAAAAAAAACCGTTTCCGATAAAAAAAACAACCGTTTCCGATCGTAAACAATTGTTTAATGACACCTGAAAAAACGATCGGAAACAACCGTTTCCGATCGAAAACAACCTTAAACGATCGTAAACAGTTGTTTAATGCACCTGAAAAAAACGATCGTAAACAGTTGTAAAATTACGATCGGAAACAGTTGTTTCCGATCGTTTACGATTGGGATTTCAGATTCGCCGTTTGAGTAAAACTATCTTGATTGTGTAAAACTAAAAACAAATCAAGTCTGTATTTACCGACTTGACAAAAAAAAACTGTTTCCGAGCGTTAACAGTTGAAAACGATTGGAAACGATTGAAAACGATCGTTTTGAATGGACCGGAAAAAACGATCGTAAAATTACGATCGTAAACAACTGTTTCCATTTGTTAACAACTGTTTACGATCGTTAGCAACTGTAAACAATTGTTAACAATTGTTTACGACTTAATTACTTCCATACTGGAGGGAACCAAGTGTAGCCTGAAGTATACCCTATCCAACCACTTTGATAGCTGAAATATCTTCTATTTTCAGTTTGTGGCTCATCCGAACATCCAGCAACTGCTCGGATCGATTTGGTACGAGGGACTTCCCGGATTCCGACGAAAGTCTCCCTCCGAAAAGTGCATTGAAGTCTGCAAAATCGCCGTTCTCTTCCCCTTCTATTGCGCCATGTATATTTTTGCTCCGAATAGCACCAGCGGTCAACTGATGCGAAAACCGTTTATGAAGTTTTTGATCCACGCGTCTTCTTATCTCTTCTTCTTAAGTGAGTATTCTCTGGGTATCTCGGAGAGGAGGTTCCGACCTCCTACCACTATAGCTAGCTGTTATCTGTTACTAGTAAAGCTACCACCTGCACTAGTATCTCTTCTTTTTTGCCGTGCTCCACCCTACCTACCGTTGTAACTACGCATGTACGTCACGGCTGGCTGGGACGCGTTTTTCTACTTTCGGCAAAATGTTGCGTCAAGCTCTAATGACGACGAAGAATCGTCGTGTGCCTAGCGAAGAACCATAAACGTCACCACAACAAACGTTGTTGATAGGTTTACAAAGGATTTGAGTCAGTTTTGATGGTTTAGGTGACGTTTCTTGTTCTTCCCTAGGATCGCCGACATCTTTCGCGAGTATCGCGCCAATCGCGCCACAGAGATCGTAGTTACCATGCTTACTACCCGATGAAAAATTCTTTGACTGTGTAGCAGTATGGTAGTTGTACGAAAAAGTTGCATGGAATGGTATGCACTAGTATGGAGTAATTTGATTAGTGATATGTAGTAGTATGGAGTACTTTGATAAACATGCCTCCGACTGGGTTAATCTATGTAGTAGTATCCGATAGCATCCAGTTTGCTAGTGGTAGTTTGTAGTAGCAACAGTTACTACTGCATGCTACTTTTTCGTATTACTCCATGCGACTAATTCTCGGGTATTTTTCGTCGGGTACCCTACGCTCCGGAGCGTGGTAAGCTAAAAGTTACTATATCGAAAAGGTTGGAACGATCAGCGCAGTACCACGAGGTTGGAATGAGAATCACATCGATGAGACCAGAAATCCAAAAGTAAGGAACGGCATTAAAAATAAGCTATCCTCACCCGAAGAATTGCCTCCAAAAATGTTTGACAGTGCAGAACGGATACGTCAGCTAAATTTTATCCGAGCTATATTTCGGCCCTTCTTGGCAAGGGTCCTCTTCAGGCTCAAAACCGCTTAAGTTGGAAAAACGAACTTGTGGAAAAACAAGCTAAAGATTTTAGCTTAGCGTTACGTATCTGACTTCGTGAATTTCTTTGTGAAAGTTGCTTGGAGTTCGAAAGGTTGCTATGATTTCATTTAGGACATGGCTGCTGTTTTTGCTGCTCGATTGGGTTGTTGATCGGTAGACATTTTTCTGAGATTTTTCTGCATTTGATTTTTCTGCATTTGCCCTCCAAAAACTGTCTTATATTTGTCTCGTTCCGCGCATGGGTTGTACGTCTGGTACAACCCATTCGCTTTTATTGACGCAAAAAGTTTTTCTTGGTCCGTTCATATTTTTTATTAATTACATATATTTTTCTTCCAGTGCTTCTTATTTTGGTCTCGCAACGTGCCGAGGTTATTTTCGTATCCATTTTTGGGACAGATGCAATGAAACTCGCACTAGCTGACCAGTTGAAGCGTCAGAGGGGGAACGGACCTACTTTCCTAGAGTGCGCTGTCGCCTGCTATGTCTTTGGTAAGCTTTTGTCTTTATATTTTCAGACCTTGTTTTACTTTTGGTCTATCCCACTTCCTACAGAATTTGTGAACTTCTGAACTATACGGCTTGAACAACGAGGGGCGCGACCCCTGTTCTAATTTTCTCTTGTTCTTCCTGAAGAGTTGAGAGGCAGTAGCCCTGTTCTAGTGTAAGTAATCTTATATTTGTTACCTTGTCCTGAAATATTCTTGCTGCTGTTTGTGTTTTTTTTCGTTGTTAATGCTTTAGGCTAGAGTTTTGTTATTTCTTCTTGTATAAATATATGTAACTATGTGACCAAGTATGACTATCTACCACTATTTTTGTAAAAGAATTAATATGGAATTAAACTAATTACTACTGTTATTCTTAACATTCAAGTGTTCTTAGAAGCCCATAATAGCTACTTTGACTGACGGACAATTATCTTTCGTCATAGCAGATGAATGAGAATGAAATTCAAAGCTAACTAACGTTCATTTTGATTCAGTTAAGTCTATTATAAGTAAAAATTCTTTGCGATGAAAAATAGCCCTGGAATTGGGAAATTTGAGCACTAGAATTGTCAACCCCAAATTTGTCAAATAGAGTTATGGACTGAGCGATTTCAAGTACAACTCGGATGCTTGTATCTGGATGTAAGTACCTGTTCATAAATCAGTCCTTAGACGTTTACAAGACTGGTTTTTAGCGGTTTTTAGACGTTCCTCTCTCAACCCGTTCATAAAATCTGGGGATGGAATAATCCATCACCCGTTTTTAATTTGCTATAAACAACCAATGAGAGAGGAGCGTCCTAAATGTATAAAAACCGAATTACGAACAGGTGTGTCCGTAGTGGGGCCCGGGCATGAATCGGAGGGAGCTTGGGCTGGTGTTGATCGACGATCGTCATTGCTAGTCCTGTCCTTCGGACAGGCGGTTCGTCAATGAAACTGGGCAGGCGGTCTCAGCGAACGTTCAACGAAGCTCACATCTATTGTATCAGGAATATGAATGATTGAATAAATGAGTGAATGATGCTTTCCATATCTAACTTCACTTAATTCCAGGTTTTCTCGCTGAGGATATTAAGGAACTCTACAAAGAGGGATTCCGGAAATATGCCAGAAATATGTGGAACTTCATCGATATGGCGAAGAACGTTGGCTACGTCCTAGTCATAATCCTAAGGACGGTGGCATACTTTCAACAGCAGCAGGAAATTGCAGAGAACCCACAATCAGCCTATATCCCTCGTGAGGACTGGGACGACTTCGATCCGCAGCTGGTAGCCGATGGTCTATTCGCCATGGCGAACGTATTCAGGTGAGCTATTCAGTTGGGTAGGGTAAAGGGTTCAGAGAGGGTATTAAAGGTTAACTTCCGACATCGAGGTTGATATCGGAAAAAGACATTGAAACAGGGGGGGGGGGCAAAACAGACAAAAATTTTCATTTTTTATAGGCTTTAACCTCTGATTTATGTCTTTTTTGTATTTTTGGTCCGACCTGTGAACAAACCACCCCCGAAATAAATTCCTTGATACGAGCTGCAGACACTACGGACACACCTTGACCTGTTCGTAATTCTGTAAAGACGTTTTTAATACATTGAGGACGCTGCTCTCTCATTGGTTGTTCATAACAAATTAAAAACGGAAGATGGATTATTCCATCCCCAGTTTTTATGAAGGAGTTGAGAGAGGAACGTCTAAAACCCGCTAAAAAACGGTATCTGGGGTTGGCAATAGTGCTCCGACTCACGGTACGAAATATGAAGGCTCAGTTGCAAACCTATTCCCAACCAGGTGACTTCGTTTTTTTTATCGAGGAATTCGGACTTACGATTTAATTTTCATTTTTAGCAATAAATAAAAACTTGATTAGCTTTGTGGTACTACCTATTCGGTCATATTCAGACCTCATCTTGACATATCCAGTTCAAAACACTACCCGTACGAACCAACCCCACGGGTGGGGATGAACTTGACGATTTTTGAGAAAATTATTAGCCAATAACGAACAAGACCAAAGGTTTCGATGGGATCTCAAAAATTTAATATTTGATCCAGACAACTAAGTCTTGTCTTCGCCAGGCTAATCATCTGAGAAAACCAAGTTCAGATATACCTGTATAAGCCATATCTATTCTGACGATACTGATCGAAACTTCCTGCTTTACTTCTGCCAAATTTCTGTTTTCGGCCGAATTCCGAGCGAAATACTTGCCCAGCAAAAAAAAGATAGTTCAAAACGAATTCAGCGTATCTCCTTATCCCTGTAAAGAACATTTAATCAACTTCAAATAAACTTCAACTTCTAAAAAAAAAATTCGGTTTCAACCGGAATCCGGACGAACTATATGTCCGGGTAAAAAATGGTTGTCATATACAGATTCAGCGTCTTTTCTAACCCTAAAATCTGTCACCTAATCAATTTTGTTTTTAACAAATTTTCCGGTTTTGGCCTGATTCCGGACGAACTACTTGTCCGGCGAGAAAATGGTTTTCACTATCGTGTTCAGCATGTCTTCTTACCCTAAATCAAGGCCGTATCCAGGGGGGGGGTTATGGGATTCGAACCCCCCCCCGAAACCCACAAAAGTGATAGTTTTTTGCAGGTTTTAACCTCTGACCTATGTATTTTTTGTACTTTTTGGTCCGACCCGTGGACAAAACCCCCCCCCGAAATAAATTCCGCGAGCAAAACCCCCCCCGAAATAAATTCCTGGATACGGCCCTGCCCTAAATATAACATCTAATCAACTTCAAATAAAAATTTTGCTTTTAACAAATTTTCCGGTTTTCGCCGGATTCCGGGTGAACTACTTGTCCGGCAAGAAAATGGTCTTCACCATCGTGTTCAGCATGTCTTCTTACCCCTAAATCAAACACCTAATCAGCTTCAAAGAAAACTTTTACTTTTAACAAACTTTCCGGTTTTGGCCGGATTCCGGGCGAACTACTTGTGCGGCAAGAAAATAATTTTCATATTCGGATTCAGCGTGTCTCCTTACCTCTAAATCAACTATCTAAATAGCTTTCAAAAAAAAAATTTGCCCCTTTATTTGAAACCCCTCCCCCACCCTCAAGTATAGGGCTACAGAGCCCATCTTCGGACTTGACTTGTACTTTGACCCAAAGGATCCTCCCACCAAGTTTCGTCAAAATATCTCGATCCCTTTGAGAGTTATCGTGCTGAAAGACGGACGGACGGACAGACGGACAGACAGACGGACAACTTTTGCGATGTCATAGGTATCCCACCACTTACGTTTTGGGATCCCAAAAACGTACGGTTCAAACCCCGACCTCCAGCATGTGTCGGGGAGTGGTTCCCTCGTTTATAGGCAAACATGATCAACCTTTAGGCAGAAATGATCAACTTCGGAGCCTATAAGAAGGCGTGCTAGAACATTCTTGCTAGAACACGGGTCCTGCCCCTCGATATTCTTCATGCGGGCATGCTCGAGAATTACGCAACCTTAAAAGGGACGAAGCGTGACTCATGGTTTAAGTATGCCCTCTTGTAGTATCTGTGCCTCTTTTCCAGTTTTAGAGGTCATTGATTAATTTAGTAGATCATTCAAATTTTGGCCACATATCTTTACTGTACTGAAGCACAGCCTAAGTTCCGACCAGAGGCGTTACTATAGCCAAAATGTTTGGGGGGAGGCAAGGTATTTGCCGACTGGCAGGTCAGTTTTACCAACTGTTTTCGCAGAAAAAGTGACCGTTTTGACGAAAAATACTACTGTTTTGACGCAAAATCGGCTGTTTTACGAAAAACCAACTGTTTTCAAGAAAAATCCGACTATTTTAAGAAAAACCGACGGTTTTGAAAAAAATCGACTATTTCCAATACAAAAATCGACCCCTCCGGCCTCCCCCCAGATCTGACGCCCCTGGTTATGGCACTATCAGTCGTGGTCAGGTACGATTGCATTCGAGAACCCAATCCTGAGGAATGTTAATGTTATCTGTTTGGATATAAGCTAGGATGGATCAAATGGTAAGTTAATCTATCTTTTTCAGTGCCCTGAAGCTTGTCCATCTGTTTTCTATCAACCCCTATCTGGGTCCCCTTCAGATTTGTCTTGGCAGAATGGTTCTGGATATTGTCAAGTTCTTCTTCATCTACTCCCTAGTCCTCTTTGCATTTGCTTGCGGTGAGTAATAAGCTTGGGTTGTCGACATAACGTCCCCATTCGAAACGTCCCCTGTCGAAACGTCCCCGTCGAAACCTTAATTACCTTAATTCGCACTTCGGAGCGATAAGGTCCAATGGATCTGTGTTGCTCCGTGAGTGATGATGGTTGACATCTGTTACTGATCTGGACCATGCCAGCAGTATTTCCAGTTCTTGCATGACCACTCGTTATCCAGTGACTTCTTGAAAGTTACAGGTGAAGTTGCTGACACTGTAGACTCGGAGAGGGAATTCCAGTCGTTGACAACCCTTTCGGAGAAGAAGTTCTGACGCATTCTTGTATGGGATTGGTGGGACTTGTTCAGGTCCCCATGACAAAACGTCCCCATGACAAAACGTCCCCATGACAAAACTTCCCCGTGACAAAACGTCCCCACGACAAAACGTCCCCACTCAAAACGTCCCCATGGCGAAACGTCCCCGGCTATAGATTCACATCAGACCGGCATTCTCTCAAAGCGGAATAATGTAAGACCACGGCATGGGAATAATGGATTAAAATCGCCTAGGTATATAAATGTTATTCCGAGCAATTCAGGGTTTATTAATCACTTGGCGACTGCTACAAAATGAGCTACAGGCTGTTACCAACTCAAAAAGCAAAGCCCAATGATCCAAATCCGCCTATGAATTTGTTTCAAGAAGGTAAGCAAACTAGGACTTGTTTAGCTTTTCTCTTTATTGTCTCAGAAGGGACGGGACTCGGCCGGCTATGAGACATTGCAGATTTTGGGGGCACTCTTGACCTACAAGTAAATAGGTACATCTGCATGCACTGGATTCTCCAATGACACTGATCCAGAATTCTAGGTTTGGAAGGCACTTACCGGCCGGTGCTTAAATACTTGTCCACATTAGCAAATTAGTTGCAACGGAGTAAGACTTTAAAGTTTAACTGAAAAGGGATGAGATAGGACAATCAGTTTTTATTGGATACTATACATTTATGAAGCAACCGGTCCTATGTCCGATCTTTCCTGCTTATAAGGAATGTTCCATATCTGTAGTGCACACTGTGAAGTTGTTTTACCTCGATCATGCACCTGAAAATCGAGACGAACTTAAAAATCTATACCTGGGGACGTTTCGCCACGGGGACGTTTTGTCATGGGGACGTTTTGTCACGGGGACGTTTTGACACGGGGACGTTTTGTCACGGGGACATTTTGTCATGGGGACGTTTCGACGGGGACGTTTCGCCAGGGGACGTTTTGTCATGGGGACGTTACGTCGGTAAGCCATAAACTTCTCCCTCCCCACCCATGCAAAATATTACCATAATAGCCCCCGAATACCAACAATATTTCTCATTTTATGACGGTGGTATTACGTACAAAGAACTACACAGTATTCGCTAATTGGATTAACCTTGGTTCTGTTGAGATAATCTTTTCTCTAATTCGCATTAATCTTATCTCAGTAGAGATATAGATTAATCCCAGTAGCAAATACTGCAGTTAACTTTAATCCTTACTCGGAGAAACTTTTTACAGTGTATATATTTACGTTCTTGATTTCTTCTTATTTTTTTTTATTTATTTTTTTTTTATTAAGGATAAAATAAGCGGATACAACATTTCATGCGCGAGCAATTTGGTAGATCTTTGTCACTGTACATACAAAACAAGGACAACCAATACATAAACTTGTAAACAACCGATAACGTATTACATCAGCTGATTGTACTTTTCCAAAAATCGAGGTACGAAACTATTGCGGTATCGCTCGGTTCTACAAGAGATAGTCTCGTCTCGAATATTCTTTTGCATAACCCTCCATCTTCGTTTGAAGCGGAACCGGGCTGATAATTCTTTGCTAGAGGCGTTTTTTCCGTGCTCCCACAAACAGGTTGTGGGTCAATTGTGGCTAGGAAAGAGCGTTTCCGCGGCCTTTCGTGCGGCCCACAAATGTGTTTCCGCGACCAACAAGATTTTCGTGGCTCGCTTTCTGGCTCAAATTCGACAAACAACTGCCGAGGTGACTGTCGATTTTGTGGCTCGATTTTGGCGGGAAATTCAAATTTAGAAGCAAAATAACGTCAAAACAATAAAACTATAAACTTTCTCAAGTATGTAGACTCAATACTGAAGTTCCTTTTTGCACGGAATGGTAAGGACGAAAGCCTGGAGTTCAAATATTTAGACGAATATTTAGATTTAAATATTTAGACGTTTGAAATTATCGCTAAAAAAAATAGACAAAACAGCGTTTCCGCGAGTTTCAACTTGTGGCTCGGCTGTGTGGCACACAATCGTGTCTCCGCGAAAACACTCAGAAGTGTGTGGCTGTGTGGCACACAATCGTGTTTCCCCGAAAACACTCAGAAGTGTGTGGCCCAAAACTGTGCCACGGAGAAACGCCTTAGTAGGACGAAGTGTCAATTGTCGACAAAATAAGTAATTGAGTAAGAATTTCAAAATTCATGCAAATATACGTTGCGGTTGAAAGATCAAAGAACATCCCTCGTGAAGCAAGATTTGTGTAATAATAAGATACATAAGAAAGGTTATTGTCCGTCTGCTGACTTGTTGAGAATAAATACTCCCTGCCTACTGACTTTTTCCCTTGTTATGTAGCAGCGTCCGTTATTTGTGCATTTTTATAGGTCTTAATCAACTCTTATGGTACTTCTGTGACATCGAATACAACAAATGCTTCTCATTGCCCGACGGTGGTGCCGACTGGAGTAAGAACGGAGAAGCTTGCATGAAATGGCGTCGATTCCACAAGTAAGGCTTAAAAGACCCGTTGTCCACATAAGGGCGATTCTGGCAATCTCATGGATTCGCTTTCCGAAAAGCAAAGCGAGAATCTGCCGAGCGCAAGAACAAACATCGTTACGCCTCAGTTGCACCTTTGCACCTTTCGCTGACTTGCCGAAACCACTTTCCACTCGCGAAGTGGATTCGCTTTCCAAGTGCTGGCGGAAACTGGCGGAGCGCGAGAATAGCTCTGGAAAGCGAAGCGAGTTTTAGCCGAAATCGCAAAAACAGCCAAAAACTCGCGGAGCTTTCCAAACCGCCAGAATCGCCCTTTATTAATGATTAACCCTGCGTTGCTAATCGTTCCATTCATTCTCATCTATGAGAACCCAAACCTCCTGCGGAAAGTTTATACGCCCTAATGGCGCTTGACTGATTTTTCCATTCCCTTTGTCTGGCACTTTATCGGATCGGAAGCTTAAAGTTTAACTGAAAAGCCAACTTATTTTTGCATCATTTAATGGAATGCACTGCATTATTTGGATTGTGTTGATGGATTTTTTTTTATTTTTCAGTATTTGCTCTAATATAACTCAGAACACAAAATTCTACTATGACGCGGAAAATGTGAATCTCAATACAAATGCTGCTTTTCAGTGGTTTCTGTGAAATCGTTTCTGTGAAGCGTACAACACAGGAAGGTACCACAAATCGGACAGGGAAATTCTACTATTTGAAAATTGCTTATTCGTGAATAGCGAATCAACGAAGTAACGCATTTTCATCGGGTCTTCAAGCCTCTTTAAGTGAATAAGTGAGGGGTAACTAGACTGTCCTATCTCGGCCCTTTTCAGTTAAACTTTAAGCATTGTTTAAGTAGGTGGCATAAGCTTTTCATATTCAAATTGAAGGTTAACGTTTTTATGTATGTTCAGGGTTACAGTACCGGTGAAAATTTTCGTGCTACTTAAGACCGGAAAAAAAATTCTTTTCTAGAAGAAGTACTACTGTAACGTTAAAAAAAAAAGAAGTTAAAACAATTGAAATTAAACTGACCCAAGCGCTTAGAGACCGTGATTGGGCCTTGCCAGCAGCGTTCCATTTTTGAACCGGCAGTGGCAGTTGGCAGGAGGAGTAAAGTCGGGTCTTCACCTTCCGGAATCTGGGTTCCCAGATTTTCCGAGATTTTTTTCAATTTCTTCTGCGATACTTAAAAATTCCGGAAATCTGGAAGTTCAAAAGCTCCTTTCTTCCGGATTATTTTGATGTACTTTCGGACCGGTTCATAATCCAGATGCAATTTACAGAAGAAGTCAAAGAATAATCTGGAAGCCCAGATTCCGGAAGTTCATGGAGGTGAAGACCGGACTTAAGACTTTATCTCAAACTTGCAGTTCCTTATCAGCTTTGGATGTCCTTTCGTCGTAGCTGCCTTCTTACCAGAAGTTCTTGCCCAGTTGCCCGTTGCTGTATTGATCACTTTAGCTAGGCACTCCTTAAGCTGCAAAAAACGAGGGGCATTTCCCTCGGCTTGCTCCTACTATCCCTCGTCGGTGGAACACTAGTTCTTCTTTTAGTACCTCTAACTGCCCTCTGGATCTTTTCCAAACGGCATTTCAACCTCCACCTGTCGATGTATTTCTTGAAGCGCTTCGGGCTAAGTTTAAGCTCGTGGCACCCTAGGCTGCTTAGGTCGAGAGTGAGAGCGACAAGCTAAAGCTCAACGCCAAACGTAATAATAAATAAGAAGTTTGCCTGTGAGCATCTTCCCTGTGACTGCTGTGTGCCAGTTTCTGAAGTTGTAGTAATTTAAGCCTTTCTTCGTATGTAGCATTTTTCTGTCCTTGGCAAAACTTATCCCCGCCCCTTATTGATATTGAACATTTTATTTCATTTTGCAGCCTCTTTGAAACGTCGCAGTCTCTCTTCTGGGCTAGTTTTGGCATGATCGGGCTGGATAACTTTGAACTGAGTGGCATTAAGTCATACACTCGATTCTGGGGTCTTCTCATGTTCGGTTCCTACTCGGTGATCAACGTGGTGGTACTTCTCAATCTACTTATTGCCATGATGTCTAACTCTTACGCGCTTATTACGGTAAGACCCCCCCCCCCCCCCACACATTCCTGACACATGTGAGACACCTAAGATCAGTGTTGCCACTGATCGCAGAATTCTGCGGTTTGTCACAGGTTTTTGTATTCTTCGACAAAGCGAGCCAGAACTCTGCAATCGGTAAGACCGTCAAAAAGGAAAAGCACATGATTATGAAGCGGAAAAGCAATATTTCTCGTTAATTTTTGGTAAAAAGGACCGAGTTTTGTAGGTGGCAGAATGTCACAAGTTCTTGCGGCCAAATGTGGCAACACTGCCCAAGATGGAGCCACCTGGGGCGTCACTACTAGGGGGGAGGGGGGGACGCCCCCCAATGTTGTCGGCCAGTCAGGTAAAAAATAGGCGAGTAGGCGCAGAGCGCCACTATTTTTCGTAAAAACAGTCGATTTTTCTTAAAAACAGTCGGTTTTTCGTAAAAAATAGTCGATTTTTATCTTAAAAATAGTCTTTTTTTCTCAGAATCAGCCCATTTTTCGTCAACACAGTCGTTTTTTCTCTCAAGACTAGTCGTTTTTATCTGCAAAACCAGTCGGTAAAAATGACCAGCCAGTCGGTAAATACCTTGTCCCTCCAAAAAATACATTTTTGCTAGTAACGCCTCTGGGGGCCACAGCTAGTTCTAAACAGGGGCGTCATTTCGGGGAAATCTGGGGGACAGCGGCACCATCCCGTGTCATTATCTCGGCTTTGAAAGGTCAAAGTTTGATGAGAACTTCCGACGACCCACTTTTCGCAACTGCCTGTCATGCCCCACAAAAAAAAAAAAAAATGATGCCTCTGGTTCTAAAATTGGCGACAAGCAAAAAGCCAATCGTAATAATAGATTGCAGGAACATTTCTTCCAGCAACAGCCTGACAAAGACCCTTTCGAAGAAGAGCCGAAATATCGCTGACGAATATCGTAGCTGACTTTCTCGTTTTGTGCCATTGTTTAATGAATGTTTCCCGTCAGTTCGGGCTGAAGGAGTATTCCAGATGAAAAAATTTCAAGAACTAGTCGTATGGAGTTGTACGAAATACTAGCATGCAGTCGTAACTGTTGCCACTGCATGCTACTACTAGCAAACTGGATGCTACTGCAGAAAGATTGGAGGCTATCGGATGCTACTCCTTAAGATTGACCCAGTCGGAGGCATGTTAAATCAAGGTATTCCATACTACTAAATATCAATGCATTCAACTTTTTCGTACAACCACCATACAACTACACAGTCAAAGAATTTTCATCGGATTCATGTCTACTGCACTGTACTGCATCGGCAAAAACGCATAACTTCTGTACGAAGGATTTGACTACGTTTTCCCTTGAACCATCGATCCTTAATTACAACCCAACAATCAGTATTCGGCCAAGGTAGGGGACCAAATTGACTGTAACAAAGACCCCATCTCGTTTTAGGAACACGCCGATACCGAATGGAAATTCGCCCGATCCAAGCTATGGCTATCTTACTTCGAGGAGGGTGGCACCCTCCCCCCACCTTTCAACTTATTCCCAACGCCTAAGGACGCCATGAAATTGCTGGGGATTAGACCGACGGACAAATTGAGAAGAATGTCCACAAAGGTAATCTTTTCTTTTTAGCTTCATTGTTTCTTCTGCGGCGAAGACTAATTTTTCCTTTTCTTATTGAGCGCCTCGGAATCGCAATTCAACTGGCCTCCCCACCCTTTCTCATATTCAAAGTTTAACAGAAAAGGGCCGAGATATGACAATCTAGTTACCCATCACTTATTCACTTAAACAGGCATGAAGACCCGATGAAAATGCGTTACTTCGTTGCTCCGCTATTTACGAATAATCAGTTTTCATGTAGTGGAATTTCTCTGTCGGATTTGTGGTAGCTCTATGCGTCTGTACCTGTGTTGTGTGCTTGGCGAAAATGATTTACGAAAAATAAGTGATCTCGCAGTGAGCTACCTTCTGCAAGCTGATCATTGACCACTGAAAAGCCGCGTTTGTGTTGAGATTTGAATTTTCAGTAAGTTTCAAATAAAAAATTCCCTTAGCACAATCCAAATAATGCAGTGTGTTCAGTTAGATGATACACAAATAAGTTGGCTTTTCAGTTAAACTTGAAACTATTCATGTTCGTTCGATCTATTTCTCAATAAAAATGACGGCCCCTGGAATCAGGAGCGGATAGTTCACTATCCAGCGTTTTTTTTTTTTTTTTTTTTAAGTAGCCTATTCTGTGTTAGTCGGCGGTCAGCTGTCTATTAGCTATTCATTTTCGGCGGGCTAGCGGATCCTCAGCCAAATGCCCAACGACCAGCGGTGCGGTTTGCTTTTCATTCATTCTTTGCATTACAGCGTCGTAACAGCCGAATCCGCGATCGGGACTTCCGTTACGCAGCGGTCATGCGGTCTTTAGTTTGGCGTTTCATTACGAAGATGCATCGCATGGCTGAAAACTCAGAAGTTACGGAAGATGACATCAGCGAAGTGAAGGGAGACATATCGTCTCTGAGGTTCGAACTCATTGATATTTTCAGAAAGAACAGCATGGATGTCTCTACTGCCTCCAAAAACACTCAGGGTAAGCTATCTTGCAGTAATAATAATAATAACGCTTGTTTCTTAAGCCAAAAGGCCATACAAGATTTGATAAACGTTTCACTTCACAAATAAACGGTTACATCTCTAGAGCTACCGTACTACGTAAACTAAGCTAAGCTAATAAACTGTCACATCGCAAGGACTACTATACTACGCAAACTAAGCTAAGCTAATAAACTGTCACATCTCTAGAACTACTATACTACAATTCAAGTTTTAACCGAAAAGGGCTAGGATAGGACAATGTAGTTACCCATCACTTATTCACTTAAATTGACTTGAAGACCCGCTGAAAATGAGTTACTTCGTTGTTCGGCTATTCACGAATAATCGATTTTCTAATAGTGGAATTTCCGTGTGATTTGTGGTGCCTCTATGCGCTTGTAATTTTGTATATGCCTTAAGAGAAAAATTTATCATTTTTTTTTTTTTTTCAGACAATAAACAATCTTCAACAGACAATAAACAATCTGCCACTGAAAAGCCGCATCTTTGTTGGGGTTAAAATTTCCCACGTCACAGTAGAATTTACGCTGCGGGGACGGCCAGAGATATTCTTAGCCTCATAACTGGAGCAGATAGTGGAAAATAAAAAAAATCCCTTTGCAGGGTCCGAATAATTCAGTGTATCCAATTAAATGACACACAAATAAGTTGGCTTTTTTGTTAAACTTTAAGGTCCAATGTGCTCTTATAACAGGAGTTAATAATAGTAAGAAACAAATTTTTTTTACGACAAGAGTTGCCTTGAAATTGGTCAAAATGCTTTGAAATCGCAATTGCTAAACCATTTTCTGTGACAAATTTGTCACAGCTTTGAATCTGGGGAAAAGTCGAAAACCTGTGACAAACCGTAGAATTCTGCTACCAGTGGCAACACTGATCATATTTATTTCATTCCATTTTAGCTGCTATTGGTCGAAAGATGCGCATTTGGGAGCGACGTCTCCTCCGTGATTTCCACGTCGTAAGCGTAGCTGGTGAGGAGAACGAAGACGGTGAAGATACAGGGGCGGAGGTAGACGTCAATAATCCTGCAGACAAATTCCGGAAACTGGCAATGATGGCTGTGATGGCGAATAAGGACGGAGGTGGGCAGGTCGGGTCCGGAAGAAATATTAAGATGCTGTAAGTACGGATCTATTGTACCTAATCGTGGTAAACTTGGTATAAGAGATCTGGGAAGAATTTTCTCTGCTTGTGTAGCTTCCCACATTACATGTTTATCCGGGGTGAGTGACCTACTGTCTCCAAATGACCTGTCGCGCTTAAGGAAGACGTATTTTAAGTTCTGTAAATATTTTCTGTACTTACCTGCCCGTCATAGTGACACAAGTATTATGCGTTATTTCAATGTTATTGGTCCAGTTGGAAGCCTACTAGAAACTGAGCGGCGAGCGTTTAGACGGTCGCAGACACCGAAGTCAAGATGCTTGCTTCTCTTAGTTCGTTGACATGTTATATGTATTTTCTTTTTCCCTTTGTTTTCCACTTTTCTGTTGTATAGTGGAAAAAGCAAATCACGACTCCAATGCCACTCCAACAATTAGCCCACACCAAATTTTAACTTGACACCAGTCACGGTTCTCGAGTTATGAACTCCACAAAAACGGTGAAACCATAAATGGAAAGCCTACGAGAGTGGCCACAGAAATGGACTGTTCACAGGTGAAGCCTGGAACTTCGTCATTTCTATTCGTTTATTTTCTTATTTATAAAATTGAAAAAAAAAATCATTAAAGTTTAGTTTAAAAATAAAAGTTTCCGAAAACAAATTACTTTCATAATTTAAAATAAAAGACGTCGTTCAATAGAAAGAGCTAAAAAAAATTACAACCATTTTATAATCTTAATCCTATAAAGATCTATAGTAACTGTAATGAACGAAACAAAAATGAACAAATATCAGGTTGAGTCGGAGTAGCGTTACCTTTAAATGTAAACGCGTGAAAGCGGCTCACTTGCCGCTCGCCTCCATATATACTTTTCATAAAAATATATTCTTGTTTCTAAAATTTCGTCAGAACATCTATTGATTGTGGGGGTGCTGGTGCCCGGGGTTTCGCCAGGAGATTGGCGGGAGGGGGGCTATGTCCGGGTGGGGGGAGTCGCCAGGGGAGCTACCCGGAATCTCTTCAAGACAAGAAAATACGCGGGTACTCCGCTATGGGAGACACTTGAACGGCAAGATTACGCCTTTAATTTAGAAGCGGTTTTTAGGTCTCAGATCGGCCGCCCGACTAGCACTGATTCCTTCAAGAGCTGTCAGAACTTGAAGAAAGCAGTGTTCATCTCCGAAGAAAGGACTAAGAAGATTCGAAGATTCTGGGGTGCTGGTGCCGGGGGTTTCGCCAGGAGACTGGTGGGAGGGAGCTACGTCCGGGTGGGAGGGGGAAAGTCACTACCCGCGAAAAATACGCGGGTACTCCACTGTGGGAGCACCTAGTGAACGGCAAGATTACGCATTTAATTTAGAAGCGGTTTTTAGGTCTCAGATCGGCCGCCCGACTAGCACTGATTCCTTCAAGAGCTGTCAGGACTTGAAGAAAGCAGTGTTCATCTCCGAAGAAAGGACTAAGAAGATTCTGGGGTGCTGGTGCCGGGGGTTTCGCCAGGAGACTGGTGGGAGGGAGCTATGTCCGGGTGGGAGGGGGAAAGTCACTACCCGCGAAAAATACGCGGGTACTCCACTGTGGGAGCACCTAGTGAACGGCAAGATTACGCATTTAATTTAGAAGCGGTTTTTAGGTCTCAGATCGGCCGCTCGACTAGCACTGATTCCTTCAAGAGCTGTCAGAATTTGAAGAAGGCAATGTTCGAAGCCCAGAAGCTGGCAGTCATGGAGCCAACACCAGAATCGTCGCCGCGGATGCCATCGTTACCAACCAGCGGTAATTATCAAACTTTGATTAGACCCCGGAGAATAAATTAAATGGAAAATGCTCCTCCAGACAGAGTTGAGCGAATCCGATCATGAAAGGATTCGAATCCGAATCTAGGGCTAGGTACGAATCCGAATCCACCATTCCATGCTGAGGATTCGAATCCGAATCCGGATTCGAATCCGAGCTTAACAAAATCGATCATGTACATATATAGGTAACAGTTTAAAAATCAGAGGTGACACAAAATCACTGATATCAAAAGCAAATGACATCGATTATCGATTAATGAGTGGAAAAATGACATCAACAAATGAGACGGAACGTAAACCACATTTCTAGGTTTTCGTGTGTGCTTGTTAGTATACTCCAAGCATAGTGTGTCAAAATTAGGAAAATATTAGAAACTGGAGCGGATTCGTAAGAATCAAGGTTTGGAATCTGAGTCCGAATCCAGCCTGACAAGCAGAAGATTCGAATCCGGATTCGAATCCGGATTCGTATCCGGCCAAAAGAACGAATCCTGGATTCGGATTCGCCCATCTCTGCCTCCAGCCTAAGCTTACTGTGAATCATTATTGACAGAGAAAAACGGAAAAGTCAGCTGAATTTTAAAATTCAGCTTATAATTATAGAGCTATATTTCGCCTTCTTGGCAAGGATCCTCTCTCCAGGCTTCAGCCGCTCAAGCTGGAAAATGAACTTGTGGAAAAATCAAGGTTATTAGATTTTTGGAAGATAGGAAGGAAGGGCGTGGTACCCCCATGAAAATCTGTTGAACTGAGAATTTGAAATGGAAATTAGCTTTCCAACAAGATTTTTATGGGGGTACCATGCCCTTGCTGCAGGGCATGGTGTCCTGCAGCAAGGGTGCCATAAGTTGGGGCACCTACTTATGGTACCATGCATGGTGCCATAAGCTGGGGTACATGGGGACGTTGTGGCACCATGCCCATAAATTGAGGATTTGTGTATGACTGGGGTATCCCAATTGGAGTGGCCTACAGACTAGCCTATTGCGTGTTTTCTTTTCAAAGCGGTTTATTATGCGATGAGAGGTCACTCCCCCCCCCCCCCTGCAGGAATTGTATTTATTTTAGTAAACTTCAAGACGAAAAAAATGAGCAAAGAAATCGAAGGAAACCATTGACGACATCTGACAGTTTTCAAAAACCCTATTCTTTGAAAATTATCAGGGGGTCTAAATTGTATTTTATGTTTTTCTAAATGTCAGGGTTTTAACTGAGCTGCACGACAGCTAACTGTATTCTGAACTTCAGTTACAAAAATCTCATAACATAACACTTTCCCCTGGCTTCGCTGAATGAAATAGCCCGACCAATCATATTGGTTAGCAGGATTTAGCTATCAGGGGTCGGATACTTCATAATAATAGTTGCGTAAAACAGTAATATAAACGGAACATGTCAGATCATGACACTAAAAAAAAACTTTTTACTTTTTATTCTGTTCTTGAAATGATGGGGGATATCTAAATAAATAAAGCTTGGCGAATACGCCTTTGATGTTTATTCCTTTTCAGGTGCGAGTGTTCTGGAGCTGATCAGGTCGCTGGATGATGACAAGAGCGACGAAGAAGAGACCATATTTTGCTCGGAAAACATGCCAAACGACCGGACGAAAGTGAATGGTAAGGTTAAAATTCTGGATTTTTTACACGCGTACATGTGATGCCAATGGAAAATTTGAAAGAGAAAAACATCGTTGGAATGAAATCATTTTAAGTAGAGGGGTCGACGACTCTCCCGGAAAGGTGTACACGTCCCGAAGGTATAATCCGGAATGGTCAGGAATAACCCGGAATGTCAGGACTATTCCGTTATTCCGGAATGGTGTACATAAAAAATGAGAGTCGTCGACCCCTCGTTCGCCGCAGGACAGACCGAATGGGATGAAATAAATGCGGACTAAACAAAAGTAGGTGAATTACCAAACTCAATAAAGAATGGGAGGATATGGAATGGTTAGGAATAATACGGAATGGCCAGGAATAATCCGGAATTGTCAGGATTATTCCGTTATTCCGGAAAGTGTACAGAAGAAATGAGAGTCGTCGACTCCTTGCTTTAAGTAGTTAACTAAAGGATAAAAATTCTCCTTGGGCGCAGTTGGAACTCATACTACATTCGGCTTCTAAAGCACAACTCTTTCTAGAAAATATCTTTTCAGGACGAAATGGCTCAGATCTGTCGTGTTTTGAAAATACCATTACATGCAACGTGAATTAGAGATTTCCTGTTAGTGCTTGTCGTATCTATGCAGCCTTATCGCTCTCCGACGCGGCTGCTGGACACAAAATATTTGAAAACTGAATGTGCCGTGGTTAAAAGGTGGGAAATCCAAGCAAAAGAAAAGAAGTCTGAACCACTGATGACCGACCTGATGGCGTACCATATCTTTCAAAATGTAGTAGTAGTAGGCTACTAGTAGTAGAACAGTTTTATTAAAAATAGACAAATTTTCCAATAGCACAACAAAAGCGGGGATTGCGAGACTGTGCTAACTTAAAAAAAAAAAATTGAAGAGAAAAAATGAAGAATGGAGAACCACATACCAATACTTTGAAGATTTTGTAGAAGTAGTGAACTGACAGACAAAAAAGCTCCTCAACCGGGATTTGAACCCAGGACCTTCCGCTTACAAGGCAGACACTCTAACCGTTTGAGCTACCGAGGGGCTTATGAACAGAGTTCGCAAACCACTACACTAGTCCGGTACAAGCCGGCCACAGGAACTGTGATCCCGAGCTCAGGCAAATTCATCTAATCAGTTAACATCCTCAAGTCACGGAAATTATAATACATAGATGGCACTTTGTACAAGGGACTTTTACCGTGACTAATGAACCAAGAGCAACTTTTTTGAATTTAGTGTAGAAGTCTAGGACTCCAAAGTCGGAGCCACGTAGACAAACCAGGACCCACTTGGCGGGGTCTCATGGTGAAAACCAAACAAACGGTTTGCGGACTCTGTTCACAAGCCCCTCGGTAGCTCAAATGGTTAGAGTGTCTGCCTTGTAAGCGGAAGGTCCTGGGTTCAAATCCCGGCTGAGGAGCATTTTTGTCTTTCAGTTCACTACTTCTACAATATTTCCATCTCAAGGGCGTATTCCCCATCAAATTTACATTTGGATTTGTTTGGTTTTCATCATGAGACCCCGCCAAGTGGGTCCTGGTTTGTCTACGTGGCTCCGACATTGGAGTCCTAGACTTCTACACTAAATTCAAAAAAGTTGCTCTTGGTTCATTAGTCACGGTAAAAGTCCCTTGTATAAAGTGCCATCTATGTACTTTGAAGATTCTCATGCCCTACGCGTGAAAGACTCGTTGGCGGAGCTTGAAGCTTTCGGCCAAGTTTGTGTTGCTTGACTGGCAAAACTCGGCTTGGCTGAAAAAGCGCTAACGAAACAATGGCGAAAGGCGGGAATTTCAGAAGACTAGGGATCGTATAAGAGGCAGAATAAGCAAGAGGGGTCCTTTAAGAAAATTAGTTCCGAAAGGGACATCTGACAGACACCCTTTTTTTTTAGATACGAAACAGCAAAAATCCAGCACTTATTCTCACACGCCCGTTGTCTCAGTCACGCCCGCTACCCCATCTGCCTGCGGTCTGGCGAAGCAAGCGTTTTCTAAACCTGCGGGTTCAAACCGCGCCCAGCCAGAGACCCGCGGCGAACCGCTGCGTACCGTCATCCCTCCGGGTAGCCCCACCCCTCACGCAATCCCGCCTCCTCCAACAAATGCCAGATCCGGAATGAATCCGACGGGAAGGAAAATAAATCCGGCTCGGAAAGAAACAAGTCTTGACATAACGGAAGAAGATTCTTTAGAAGTTTTGACATCGAGGAAGCCGGAGTTGAAAGCCGATACGGTAATTGACATGAACCGTTCGAAAACCCTCGAGAACATAAAGGAGAATAAGCAAGACATGGACAAGCCTGGAAAAAGCAGAACGATCGAAAAGATTGCTTTAAAGCCAGAGGAGAAGCGAGGGGCTCCGCCAACACCCGGCAACTCTGCCGACTTGGAACAGAAAGGATCAGGCTCGAAGGGGGAAGCCCATAAACCAGTCGTAACCCCCAAACCAACCGATTTGCAACCGTCAAAAGATACTAAGCAAGCTCCCACAAGCCATGCGTTAGCCAAACCGGATAATCAGGGACAGAAAACAGCAACGAAACAGCAGCCTGGTACAGCAGTGGCCAGCGGGTCCAAACCAAGCAACCAGCCTGCTGCCAGTGGCATAACCGAATCAACGAACGGGCAGACCAACGCCACAGGAAACCAGGGTAACGATACACCAGCTGCGAAAAACCAGACCGAAAATCAAGCAAAAGAAACCGGAAAAATAAGCAATCAGTCTGCAACCAGTGCCGCATCCCAGCAAACCAAGAAACAACCGGACTCGACCAAACCAGGCAACCAAGCCAGGAATACGCCAGACGTTAGAATTCAGTCGGACAACCAGACAAAAGAATCCGTTAAACCAGGCAACCAGTCAGGCTCTTCGATAACCTCCCAGGCACCGAAAGAACAGTCCGGTGACCCACCGAAAGATATGGGAAAACCGGGGAACCTGTCTGGTGCCACTGCAACTCAACCAGATAAGGATAAGTCAGGAAAGGACAAACCAAGCTCTGAAACGAAAGAAGAAAATAAACCAGCACCGGCTGGTGCAACCCTTGGTGCTGAATCAAACAAGAAGGTAAAGGATGTGAAGACGATTAAAAAGAACACCGGTTGGATGTGAACCAAGCCGACGGTATAACTGGTACGGTATATACTATATACAAATATATTCTTCCGTAGCTTCCACCATTTTAATTCAAACCTTGAAGCAGTTCTTTCCAGTATTCAGACGGTTCTGTTCCCTTTAAAATAATATTCTTACAAAAAATTGACACGCGGCCTTCCGTTCTATGTACTGTACTCCAGCTTGCTTAGTTTCGATGCCGAAAGGATAGAATATATCGAAGGAAGTTTCAAGTATTGTATAACATGATAATTTATTTATTTCAAAACTAAGGAGTAGGAACGTATAAAGGCTGGAGATACTGACTTTCTTCATTCACTCATCGGTGTAGGATAATCCATGTTAAGGCCTCTAGGCTGCCGAAATCCCCCCCCCCCGAGCCAAACTATCTCATAGTAGTTGTGTAAGTTGATCGCTAGATCGGGGCGACCTTCATTACCGTACACGACGCATTTGGAATTTACACTGTAGCAATGTAAGAAAGCTTACCGATTATAAAAAAAAATCGATTGGTACGCGTAACAGATTTATTAGTTCTGCCTAGGTACAAATTATCGGCTAATCCCTTCCAGAAATGTAGGTATCGTATAGAGGCTTTAGAAGCTTTTTATCAGCTTGTTGAAGGTGTATGTTCCAACCTTCCCCTAACGGCTAAAATTAAGAAAGAAAAATTGAAATTAGGAAAAAATTAATTTATTATAAGAATAGAATAAAAACGTAATTAATAATTTAAAAACAACGGCAAAAACTACCGTACCTTCGTACAGGCTGGAACGACGTTGGTAGCTTTTACCGATCGGTACGAGACTATTTTGAACATGTTTAATTGATTTATTAACTAATTGAATTGCTATTTCATTTTAGCGGCTGCTGGGAGGTTAGAACGAATAAAAAGATGATCAATTTCACTAACGGATTAGCATTCCTATGGATGATGCGAGGGGACATAATCTAGAGCAGGTGGGATTTAGTTCAGAACAACTGGTCTACTTGTCTAAAGTCCGGGCTTCACCTCCCGGAACTTCCGGAATCTGGGCTTCCAGATTATTCTTTGACGTCTTCTGCAAACTGCATCTGGAATATGAACCGGTCCGAAAGTATATCAAAATAATCCGGAAAAAAGGGGCTTTTGAACTTCCAGATTTCCGGAATTTCTTAGTATCGCAGAATATATTCACAAAAAAACTCGGAAAATCTGGGAACCCAGATTCCGGAAGGTGAAGACTCGACTTAATTCTTCGTATTATCGATTTTTGAAAAGCAAGAGAAGTAGCTGGTGTCTCTCTTTCCACAAAAAAAATCCCTTTTTCAGTTCAGCAAAAAAAAACTTCCTTCGTTTCTTTACGTATCTACCTGTTTTGCAATTATACTGCCTGACCTCATCCGATGAAAAAAAAAAATGATAACTGATTGTATTATTATGTTGTGAGGAATTACTGGAATTAAATATACATGGTTTTCAAGCCAAGTGGTACTCTTGGTAGCTTAAGGCGTGTTCTCGCTGTTCCCCGAGGACTCCTCGGGGAATCGAAGGGAACGGCGAGAATAGAGGGAGTCACTCAACGTGGACTAGCTTCACGTACGGAAAGCAACGAGAACATGGGGAATGCTTCAAAAATGGAATTTGTTTGAAGAAAAATCTGCAGTTGACGAAATTGGTCTGGATGCACTTTATATTTGGCTTTTGTTTATTCTGATTCTATTTAATTAATTTTACGTTGCACCAACACCAGCAAAAACTGATTCCCCTCTGAATCTGAAAGAGAGTCCTTTTTTACGATAATGGTGATAATCGGAGCATTCCCCGTCCGTGGGGACTCGCGAGAATACGGGGAGTGAGTCCCCGGGACAAACAAAAACGCGGGGATTCCTCAAGTGGAGTCCTCGGGGAACGGCGAGAATACTCTATATGACTAAGTCCAAAACACGCCACTGATTCTTAGGAAGAAGGAATAAACGTCTCCGTCACGACTCAGACTCAACGACTCACATCCAGTCTCAACCAATCATGGCGATCTTTGTGAGCAGCTGTGATACCACTTTTTGCCTTTCTTCCGCTAGGTACCTGGACAGCCACAGTGGCAGCCCAAGCAGGAATTTAGCATATTTGTACAAAATTAAAAGATAAACAGTAAATAGTGCGAGGTGTGCTTTAAAGTTCATCCGAAAAGGCAACCTGTTTTTGTATAATTTAAAGTTTAACTGAAAAGCCAACTCATTATTTGTGTGTCATTTAATCGGATACACTGAATTATTTGGATTCTGCAAAGGGATTTTTTTTATTTTCTACTATCTGCTCTAGTTATGAGGCTCAGAATATCTCCAGCCGTCCCCACAGCATAAATTCTACTATCACGCGGGAAATTTTAATCTCAACACAAATGCGGCTTTTCAGTGGGCAGTGGTGAGATTGGTGAAGATTGCTTAGTGCCTGAACAAAAAAAAAGATAAATCTTTCTCGTAAGGCATACAGCAAAAATACAGCGCATAGAGGCACCACAAATCACACGGAAATTCCACTATTTGAAAATCGATTATTCGTGAATAGCGGAACAACGAAGTAACTCATTTTCAGCGGGTCTTCAAGCCAATTTAAGTGAATAAGTGATGGGGAACTAGATTTTCCTATCCTAGCCCTTTTCGGTTAAACTAGCTTTAACTGACTACACTGCATTATTTCGATTGTGTTAAGTTGTTTTTTTTTAGTTTTCACTATTTGTTCTAGTATGAGGTTCAGAATACCCACGGCCGACCTCACAACGCAAAATTCTACTATTGAAAATTTGAATCTCAATACAAACGCGGCTTTTTAGTGGTCAGTGATCAGTCCAGGAAGGTGGCTCACTGCGTGAACACTTATTTTTCGTAGATCGTTTTTGTTTTTCGTACAACACAGATACAAGGGCATAGAAGTACCACAGATCAGACAGGGGAATTCCACTATTTGAAAATCGAGTATTCTTGAATAGCGGAACAACCATTTTCAGCGGGTCTTCAAGCCAATTTAAGTGAATAAATGATATGGGTAACTAGATTCTCCTATTACATCCCTTTTCGGTTAAACTTTAAAGACGTGTTTATTCAAACAATCAAATTCCATGAACATCAACCAAGAAGTTCTAACCCACCACTGAGGATAGTGCCAAGGCCGAGAGAGAGATTAAGCATAACTTTTATGCTGATAGCAAGCGATACATTTATCTTCAGTCCGGCCAGTGTGAAAACTTCTATGATGAGGACCAAGATGTTTTTGTTGCATGAACCAACGGTTTCAGGAACGTACACCATCACCGGATGATCTTGCTTTACGGTAAAAGACTGTTGGCCCATGGTTCTTTGGCTTTTAGGATAGTCAGACTCCTTCGAAGAATAAAGGTGGGAAGTATCAAGCTTCGCCATTACGTCCGGATCTTCGCTAACGCTCTCTTCAGTATTGTACGGAAAAGCTGTTTCGTCATTCTTAGGAAATGCGTCGCCTTCGTGCTTGAAGACGTTGTTGTTGAACTTGGGTGAACCCGCACGAACCGTCCCTCGGAGGTAGGTGCTGCTGGGATAGGCATTAGTGCTCATTCCAAAGTTGTAGGAGACGGGTCGCTCCACTAGCTTGACTCTGACGACGACGGCCGTGAGGTTGATTGATAGATTCAGACTGATGTTCAGGAGCTGGGCTGGGAAGCAGTCTGTCGTGCAAAGGCCAACATTTTCAGAAGTTTCGCAGTTGACACTACTTCCTTCAGCACATGTGATGGCAGCAAGGAACAGCAGGGGAAACTTGCACAGCATCGTCATGTCTTTCTGAAAGTTAAATTCGCTGTTTATTTCTGTAACAAAGAGAAATATCTAGCAGCTTCAGCATAACTCAACAGTCCGGCTTCGTCGACGTAAACTTCCTGAACTCTCAGTGGCGCATAATTAATTATAATATCGGCAATTATAAATATAATATCGGTAATTGCCGCTGGTCACAGAGTTCTATGATTTTTCATCCATTTCCGTTTCTTCAACATAGCGAGCACGAAATCGGCGACCTGGTTTCACCAGTAAATACAGAAATGAAGCCTAAAAGTTCAGGCGTATAATAATGAATACGATAAAGCGAGAAACCTCGTTGATAGTTGGTGAAAAGGACCTAGAATGTCACTGGTTTTCCGGCCAAAAGTCACAGGTTCCGTCAGTGGATGTCCGACCACTGTGGAGTGAGTGAAACGTTGGCCTCGTTCACGTTCCGGCCATACTGCCTCCGCATTGTGTGCCTTGGTCGGCCCCGTTGTCGTCTTAAGTTGCGACTCGTGAGTTCAGGTGAAGTAAACTGCTTTCAGAACGACTTCATCTATCCGACCAGGATGACGCACTTCGACATCTAGGCTCCAGACCCCATGAATTACTATAGGCAATTCATCAATTTCCGGTCTCGCATCTGAACCAAACTTTCAACCAGTTTTATCTGATAACTTGTTATGTCTCTACTGTTCTAAACCCCTCTCCTCCTTAAGGCATTTTACTGCTGTTTTTGCTCTCACTAGTTGTGGTAAGACTTCGGAACCTTCCAAACCAATTTTCTGGTTCAACTTTACTTTCAAAACTGTAACTAAACAATGGAGAAAGTGTTGGGAAACTTTCCAGCAACTCAAGGTTCAGATAGTTACCAAACGCTGATGCTCATCTTAGAGTAGAAAATCCGTCAAAATGTTCTCAAAGTCGAAAATCCGGTCGGAAAACTCGCAATGCTACATTATTATTTTGCTCAATAATTGGATTTTTATCCTCTTGCTATGACAAAATCAACTACCGATCAGCCAAAAAAGCTAATTGAGGGCTTCTAAGAACACCATATGCAGCGGACAGGGATCCGGTCCTGTGGAAAAGAATCCCGGTTTAATTGAAAGGAATTCGGTTGCTAAAGAGAGCTAGAAAAGTCTGGCTAGCTTTTGAAAGTAGCAGCCATCCATAATGATTCCGTGGCTGCTAGCGTAACTTTTCTCTATCGGGTCGTTAAACCCAAGTAAACTATGTCAAACTTTCTGCCCTGAGAAATATTTTGTTTTCTCCGTTTGCAAACATTATCCTGTCTCTGAGCTCGATTCCGGTCAACTTTCCCTCTGCGCGTAAACGCTGTATTAGCCCAAAAGTAAACTATCCAATCCAAAAATGTAGGGCCACTGGGTCCAACGTTGCGTCGGTCCCTTTCGGCCTTTCTTTTGGGCACGGCAGGCCTCCACTGGAGCCGCCTCTACTGGTAGATTTCCTTCTCCGCGATGACACTGACTAGGGCTTTGTAGATCCGGTACTCGGTCTTCTTCGGGAACGTCGTTGAGGTGATTGTGTTGATGGATCTTGGGATTTTGAGCTCGTTGCACAGGATACTGAGTTGCGACATCATCGGGCTAGTACTTCTGCACTGGAACAGAATGTGCTGCAGGGTTTCTTCCTCCGCTCTGCAGTTTCTGCACTGTGGGGATGGACTGAGTTTCCACTCAAACAGTGTTTTGTTGAGAAGTATTGTCTCGGTCTTGAGTCTGTAGTACAGTACGGTGTTCTGTCTGTCTTTGAATGGTGAGGGTATGGTCTTCCTGGTTTGTGATGGGGCTCTGGATCTTAGAGTATCCCTCATCATGGACTTGCGAAGGTGGCTGGTTGACGGCGGTCGATTAACATCCGCAGCTTTGTTGGCTAGTTCATCTGCGACGGCATTGCCTGTTCAAAGTTAACTAACGTTCAAAAAACGTACCTCTAGGACGATCGAAAGGGTGTCTTACGGGTTTCGTCTCTCCTCGAAACTGCCATGAAACAAGGAAAAGTACATCACCTTAATAAAAGTGTCATAAATTCGTTTCCTGTAAACAGGTACTTTTGCAACATAAAACCAGCTGCATTATATGATTTTAATATTCACATTTAATAAATTTTCTACATCAGTTTTCCGCAACATAAAATCGACAACAGGTTGCGCAATACTACCACCTGTGCGTTAAAACTCGCGCTAGTTGATTCGAAGGCCTTGTTATCTTTTTTGGCTTCTTTGGACAAAATTTCGTCGCCGTCAATACTCTTGATGACCAAGTCTTCGTGCCGATGATAAATCGCCGACAGTGCAAAACAGATACGTCAGCTAAATTTTATTAGAGCTATATTTCGGCCCTTCTTGGCAAGGGTCCTCTTCAAGCTCAAAACCGCTTAAGCTGGAAAAACGAACTTGTGGACAAACCTGTAACTGTCAAATATGACCTTTGTGGGTGAGATGCGGCGGGAGTTCGATTCTAGTGAAGCTTAATCGGTGACACAAGCAAATGTTCTAGGTGCAACATTTGTGCCTGACTCGGAGAATATGTTCTAGATACTACATTTGTGTGTCCGACTAGGATCACAGTGTTACCGTAGAGGTATGCTTATGTGAACGTTTGTTGACTTCGGACTTTGCCGTTTTCATGCTAGAGCCAACTACCCGTTAGCCAAAGTAGGTACGAAGGGTAGCTGAAAACACCTGTACAGGTATTTTGGATCTTGAGTCTACCATTTAGCCCAAAACTGCTGTGTTCACATTGAAGTAACAGTTCGCATAAGCATACCTCTACTGTACACTGGGAAACTGCAACTTTTACCACTGCAAAAAACGAACGCAAGAAACTATTCTGGTAGGACCAGGACCCGCAAGATGTTCAGCTATTCAGTCACAAACAATAGTGAGATCATCAGTTTATTCTTTATTTGTGCAATTACTAACAAAATGAAATAAATATCTTCCAAATCGTGGTGACATCAGAGTTTCTGATATTCTCCGATCAGGTCAAGTTCTTGCCTCAAGGTTCATCTTGGGAGAATCGGCAGCAACACTAGAAAACAAGTAAAAACGTTAGGTGCATGGCAAATCTAGTGGCATTTCCAGTAAAAAGTGAAAAAGTCAGATACTGTCAAGCGATGTAGAATATATCATTTAGTTCAAATCCATATGGTCATCATAATTTTGCAGGCATTTTTTTTTAATATAGTGGACTGAAACACAAGTTCACGTTTTTTTAATTTTAAACAAAAACACAGTAGAGATATGCTTGTTTGAAGGTTAAGCGCAATCCGCTATGAATCCCGCACTCGAAAACTGAAAGTTGTCCCTGGTGGGGAGGGGGCTTCGAAAACAGCAGTGATACTCGATTTTGTTATTGTTCACTTATCAAGGATGTAAAAGATCATCTTGCCGGTAATCCTCCTTATTCCCTAGATGTCGAATTATATTTTTCTTTCCATTGAACCTAACCCTCGTTTTTACGGTTTTAAGATGCATAAGTCCTGAATAAACCTACGTTGCGATTCTGTAACCCATAAGCTAGGTCAGGTCTTACGCCTTCAGACTATCATAAGCGAAAATAACGGAATTCCTTTTTTGTTTTCTCACAATTAACAACAAACTGAAAATATCTTCTTAACAAGCAAATTCCTTTTATTCAATTACGTCTTCCTCTTCTTATCTTGCTTAACGTTACGTTTCGTAAGTTGATATTAACTATTAATTGTATTACAAGTCAAAGAGATAACTCTACCCTGGCCAAGAAGGCTCTGGTCGCTACCCCACTGCAAGGCTGGAAGAATCTCCGTGGAGGCCAACGTAACAAGACCAAAGGTTCCGATGGGATCCCAAAAATTCAATATTTGACCCAGACAATTAGGTTTTGTCTTCGCCAGACCCCTTGAACATTTTTACTCTTAAAATTTAGAAACAGATTAAGGCCAAACAGCTAATCATCTAAGAAAACCAAGTTCAGATATGGATTCAGCATGTTTGTTTACCACTATAAGCCGATCACAACGATCCTGCCTTACTTCTCGCGAATTTTCCGGTTTCGGTGAAATTCCCGAACTACTTGTCCGGCGAACAAATAAAGCTCAAAAATGAAATCAGCGTATCTCCTTACCCCTATACCCAACATCTAATCAATTTCGAATTAAGATTTAACTTATTTTCCGGTTTCAGCCGGATTCCGGACGAACTATATGTCTGGCTAGAAATGATTGTCATATCATATACGGATTCAGCATCTCTTCTTACCTCTAAATAGGACATCTAATCAACTTCAAATAAAACTTTTACTTTTAACAAACTTTCCGGTTTTGGCATGATTCCGGACGAACTACTTGTCCGGCGAGAGAATGGTTTTCATATTCGTGTTCAGCACGTCTTCTTACCCCATGATCGACTATCTCATTAGCTGTTTAAAAATATTTTGTTTGTCCCTTAATTTGAACCCCCTTCCCCAACCCTAAATGTAGGGCTACAGAGCCCATCTACGAACTCAACCTTACTCTTGACCCAAAGAATCCTCCCACCAAGTTTCATCAAAATATCTCATCCCCTTCGAGAGTTATCGTGCTTACAGACGGACGGACAGACAGACAACTTTTGCGATGTCAAAGGTATCCCTCCACTTACGTTTTGGGATCCCAAAAAGTGGCCGAGCCCCTAGATAGGACTGAGCCCATCGGAAGTTTCCGTCGTCACTGAAGGAAGTGGGGCCCTTCTTGGTTTCAACCCTCGAAGCCTTTCACAAAAGACCAAGATTCATGGTACGACTTGGTTCGTCAGCTGCTATCGCTAGGGAGAGCTGCACAACTTCCATCCTGACACAAGTACACGTAATTATCAGTTATCTATCTCATGTATTGGACCAGGGGCAAAGTAGATGAAATTCATGATTACTTACATCAAATGAAGAGCTGATTCTTTGAAGTCTCACAGGTGAGGTCTGGGATTTGAAGAATGTCGAACGGCAAATACCAAGCTAGGCCGGTCGCAACACTAGAAAACAAAAATTGATGTAGACAAAGTTCTGACCCAAAAGACGGCAAAAGTTGCTCCAATGCACGGTCAGATACTGTCAAGCGAAATAGAATATCATAGAGAATCAAATGTGTCAATGTTAACATCATATGGGAGCTATACGGGGGTTGGGAGAATTACAGCAACCTGGAAAGTCACCGCACTACGCCTAAAAACAATAAGCAGTACAAAGATCTACATCAGCTCGACGTAACAGTCTTAAAGCACAATGGGCACTAATTATGCTTTAATGTTTATAAAATGCTTCACACATACACCTTTCTGACTTCCACTAGAGAGCGCTTTAAAAATAAGCCGTTTTCTTGTTCGCCTGTCATTGACTCTTCGGCGTGTCGGCGGAGACGATTTCAGAGCATGGTATTGCAAGGCGCGGAAATTCAAAAACTCTCGGGCACGTACGAAATATCAATCATTTTGTAGAAGTGAGTGATGAAAGTGCCATGACTGCTAAAACAAACCGTCTCTGTAGATGGCAGATTGCTCTAGTGTTATCTGATGAGACTTCCTGTTGTTTGTTGTACCGGAGAAAAGTTTTTTTCTGGATGTAAAGTTACAAAACTGCCAAAAATGTACAAATATAACCGACCTACTTGCAGCTTATTCCACAGCTTACAAGGAATTCTCAGTTAACACCGTTAATATGAATATTTGTCAAAAATACAAAAAATCCGGAGTATTACCCATTGAACTTCAAGGGTCTCGGTATGAACGGAGAACGCAAGAGTTTTTCAAGGGATGGAACTTGCAATACACTTCCGAAGTCGCTTGTTACCCATCTGTATCGGGACCCTCTGGCAAGGGTCCTCGTTAGGCTGTGGCGATTATATGTTTCATTTACATATACAGAATATGTTAATTTGCCAGACGGGTAAGATCTGCTCCGGCGAAATGTCTGCCCTTCTTGACTTTTCTCATGTTAATGCCAGACGGGTAAGATCTGCTCCGGCGAAGTGTCTGCCCTTCTCGACTTTTCTCGATTTCTGTGATTCTTGTGACGTAATTCGATGTGATGATTTCCTGATTCCTTCCTGACGGTTCTCTTAAAGGACCACTCTTGCTTATTCTGCTTTTTATAATACATCTAGCTCCCATACAGAATTATAAACTTCTAAAATCCCCACCTTTCTCCATTGTTTCCTTTTTTTGCCTTCGAAATTTTACCGCTTTTTTAGCCTTGCCGAGTTTTGCCCGTCACACAACGAAACGTTTGCCGGGATCATAAACATCTGCTGACAACTCTTTCACACATAAGGATCCGAGAAGCTTTTGTTATTTGCTTAGTTTTCACACTTTTGAACCACGGCGCGATCAGTTCTCAAATGTTTTGCGCCCAGCCGCCGCGTCGGAGAGCAGGAAGGCTGGACATAGTCGACAGGCGCTAACAAGAAAATCGCTAATTTCAGATGGAAAGTAATGGTATCTTCGAAAATGTTATTTTCTGATACATTTCATAGGAAAAATATTATTTCCAGTAAGAGTTGTGCTTTAAGTCAAGAATTACTTATAATTTGTATATATTCCATTTATTTTATTAGAGGTTCGTTTCTTTTAGCCACAGCACGACGAGGAAATTTGCCAGGGAGGCAAAAAAACACTTGAGCAAATCTTATAAAGTTTTTATGCCAGTTAAAATTGCTTAGAGTTACAGCTGGTGCTGCGATTTTGTTTTTGACAAGGGCTGTTTTTGATGTTCAATTGGGTCTTTGACACGGGCAATTTTTTTTCCGTATTTTGGATTACTACTTAGTCGTGTGGCGTGTACTTGACTAGTGGCAACACAGATGAAATGAGTGAGTACTTACATCGTATTAACAGCTGATTCTTGCAAAAACGGCCTTCATTACAGACGTGTTTCGTTGCTGATACCACGAAGTTTGGAGAAGCAGTATTTGAGAACCACCGAGCTCAGCAACCCTCTGGAAAAAAGGTGATATAGACGGAATTCGGAACTCAGAACACCAAAAGTTACTTCATTAGAAGGTCAGATACTGTCAAGCGAAATAGAATATCATAGAACATCAAAAGCGTCATGTTAACATCATATGCATCCTTTGGGAGTTCTAAAAGCAACGGGTTCCAGCAGACCCCCCCCCCAAAGTGTTGATAAAATAGATATATTTTTATAATAGTGTATACAGGGGTTAGCGGCCAGCGAGCCACCGTCATGCGTTTACATTCAAGTCGCATGTCTAGGGAAAACCCTTAAAGGACACCTGACCGATTCTACCATACTTCCATGAACCCCTCAGATCGTCCTTCACAGTACCGGTACAGAGAAGACGAATTTTTTCGCTCCGTGATTTCGGCGCTATCCACTCTTGAAGTTCTAAGTCTCCCTATGGCGATTCGTTACGACCTCCCAAGACAAATTTAGCGCCAATATTTAAACTGTCATTATCACATGGATAAACGTACCTTGATAACGCATGGATGGATAAACAGCGCATGGATGGATAAACGCATGGACTGTTACAACATGAACTGTTACGCATGGACTGTTACAACTGTTACGGCGAGCGTTACGACCAAGACAAGTCGGAAAAAAGGCTGAAAATTATAGCACGGTGAAACTTCATCCGATTTTAGTCCGGTTTTCGAGAGATAAATGGTAAGCAGTATGTAAAAGTGGCAATTTAGGGTGTTAGACTTCATTCAGATGACCTTTAAATGCCCTCGGTTCGAACTGTGGTTTTTAATAAACACTCATCATCTATATATTCTTATTCGGGGGGGGGGGGGGGGTACTTTTTTTCAAAGCAACACAGCAGGAAGGGCTACAGCATGGATATACTGGGGCAAAAATATGACAAAAACACACCTATCAAATATGCAGATGAAACAGTGCACATCCGATTCGTTTGCAGCCCGTTACGGCAGCCGGAATTGCAAAAATTCTGCAAAACTTTCATGTTTCCCGACCAAAGAAAAAACACGGAAGGGAAATTTTTTTTTTCCAGGGTCTTAGTTAGTCTATTATGATGAAGTTTATAGGAAGTGTCCTTACAAGTGCATCACTACTCTGGAAAACTGGTTGATTAAACTAGTACGAAACTCAACAAATTAATTACCTGTTAAGAGGTGTGGAGATCCCATGCTGGAGTTGAGGAAAAGCAGCGGCTCTTGCAGAATCCTCCACCAGTTACCATTGACCTGAAATGCACCCCCCCCCCACTCCACCCAATGCCCTTTTAAGTCTCCAGCTGAGTGCGTTAACTCAAGCGTTCATTGGCCATTTGAACACAGCTCGAGTACAAACTGTTATGGGCCCATGATACAATCAAGGGTCTCGCTTGTGGTTATCGAGGGTACATAAACTGGTATTCTCGAATGTTCTTCCAACCCTCGTAAGCGCTCAAGTTTGGTTATCACTGATCCCTAGCCTGTAGATATACGTTCATATACTACTGTACATCATGTACTACTCAAGTTGGATACCCGCTCGAACAGATTACAGAATTAATTCGGGAAAAGTATTATTTACAAATTCAGTGAAAGTGACATGTCTTTGTGACAAATCCAAGCTAGATTTCCTACCAAGCTTCTTGAATTTACTACTAATCGAAATAGAAAATTAATTGATGAAATACGAATGATTCACTTTTTTCTTCATAGAATTTATGATAATCAGAGGAAAGAATATATATCTAGAAACGATTCAAAAACAGGAAATTTCAAACTTTCGAAATCACACTTTTGGAATAGTAAACCAGAACAAAAATAAGCAACTCAAACTGAAAACGAAGACGGCCTAAGATACCAAGAGATCATCCAAGCTGGTTGGACCGTATGTGATGTGAGCTGAGACTGGTTAAAGCGATCGTTCGGCCCTAGTCAGACTGTAGCTGTAAGATTCTTCTAGCTTCAGCCTGACGAGGACCCTTACAGAAAAGGGCCGAAATATCGTTGAAAAAAATTTCAGCCGACTTGACGGTTTAGCACCTTCAAATGTGATTTTCAATTACCTTTGACTTGAAGGAATACTTCGGTAGTGTGCAGTAGAGGTATGTTAATTTGGATGTAACCTAATTTGCAAGGTTCGGATTTGGCTGATTGGGACAGTATCTCCCACTTGGAAGTTCGGATTGAGACTTCAAAAACAAAGTAGACTTTTAAGTCAGTAAGTAAAGTCCACAGAGATCAAAACAACACAAAGGAGTAGCGCCAAAGCTTATTCACCTACTCGACTAGAGGCGACACTAGCGATACGTAACGTCCTCAATGAAACTGAATAGAGTTGTGCACCAGCGCAGGCCCCGATAACTCCGTATTACGAAAACAGCAAACAAATATGCAAGCTCCCTTGTTTCCTCGTTGTGTGCAGATTGCATCTTAGCTGTACTAGAACTATGTACGGCCACAAGTTTGTCTCGCTTTAAATATCGCAAGCCTAGTGGGCGGCGCTACGAGTACGGCCCGTTTGCAAAACATGTAAAGCATAAGCCCTGGCGCTACTTCCTGGTGTTTTTTTGCTCTGGCACGAAAAAACCCGGTCATTAAGTTAAATAACGCCTAAAGAAACATACCTCTACCCCCAGATTAGTCAACATAACCTTTATTGCAAAGTTATGCCACAAACTCGTATGGAATAGGAGCAAGGAAGATTGGTTCGTTATTCTTCTGGCTCACGATACGGGAACCCTTCTGTTGCTTGGGCTGCAAAAAAAAAAAAAATCTGAAAATCGACAAAACAGTAGATTTTCAATTATAAAGTATAGTACATGATCAGATACTGTCAAGCGATTAGAAAATCATCTTGAGTCATTTCTAAAAATAATTATCATCATTTCGAGGTTGAATGTGGCTAAGCTTACAACCACCAATTCGCAAGTGTGGACAGTTAGCCGACAGGCAGGGTGTATGAGTGTCATCTGATCGAGGGGGTTTGAGAAGCACAGTTATGATACAGAAACAAAATTGTAAAAAGCCAAAGGTTCTCTGACACAATATGAACGAACAAAATAATGTTTTTACTGCCCACTAAGAGAATGACACGGGTTGGTAGAAGAAACAAAGATGAAATAAAGATTTCAGAGATACACTTGAAACACACGGTCAAGACCATGGGTCAGAGAAAAATGTAGCCGCGGAATTACTCGCTCTTGTCTCTATTAGTACCTCATCTGTAAGTCAGGGGTACTAAATACTTGACCAAGACATACCCTGATCTATCCCCCAGTCATACACAAGTATCTATGTCTATGCACAGTGCCCCCACATTAGGGCATGCCCTAAACTGAGGATTTATGTATTACTGCTATGATCCCCTTTAAACTCTTACCCCAGTAAGAGTAACATTTTTTAAGTGTCCTTACTCGTACTTTCAGAACAAGACGAGACCATTTTACGATCCCATTACGTATCTTACTCCTTTTTGAGACAAGACACTGATGATTCCAGAAGAAGTTCAGGGGAGAAGAAGCGATTTTTTTTATCCCAGAAATTTGGATACACTAATCCCGTTCACTACCCTCTACCCTTATAGGTAGCCAAAGCAATAAGAATCCTCGAAGACCCCTTCCAGGGCCGACAGACCCTACCTTAGGCTTTGTTATGTTTTGACGCAAAAACAACCTTTTCAGATTATACTGAACTGAATAGAATGGTAGTAAGTGAGACTAACACCAGAAGGTGAATGAAGAGTGGAGCGATGGGGAGGGGTCTTCCCTGTCTCCGGGGCTGCCCTCGTTCCAGGCAGACAGACCGTAGCTTAGGCTTAATGCCAGTGAGTGAGATCAAGAACAAATAACGAGACAGAACTGCTGTCTCCCTATCTCGATCATACAAACATGCAGAGTCGAGTAAAATACGGCCGACTCCCGACGCAAATGAGCGGAGAATACTAGCTTCGCGCCACATCACGTTTCGATACCTCTAGGAATAGCTATATCGTCGCAAGTCGCTGAAGAGGAAATCTAGCAGTCAAAGCTGATTGGTTCTATGGACGCGCTTCAGAGCAGGTCAGCGCGCGGAGTACACCTCCTGCTAGCCTCCCTCGAAATTTCTTGTGCGAGAATCAACAGTGAAGACGGAAGAGGAGTAAACAGGTATCAACATCAGATCAAAGCTAGAGTAAATACATCCAGGTCCGCTCAATTTTGTCGGGGTTTTCATAGTCACTGCATGCGACTAAAGACATAAGTTCTAGCTGATTATTTGTTCTTGGTGAGATTGACACAAGACTGCGAAAGAAGGGTCGGGGGGGGGGGGGATGCTTACCTGTCTCTTGAGTTGCACGAATGTGCCAGCAGCCTTGGCCTCCTTCTTCAGCCTCTCGTTCTCCCTCATTCTGGTCAAGAAATCAGATCGGCACTTGGAGTGGTTGACGTGCTCAACACGAACGTTGATCCTCTTGGGGATGATCCTATGAGTAACAAACGTTTTAACAGGTCCATAGATCCACAATAGCGGATTTTACACTTCTACTTCAATAGGTGCGTTTTTTGCCTTTGCTAACCGACCTATTTGATACTATTGATCGTTTTTTCGTCTCGCCGGTCGGTTCGACTGAGCTCTAAAAACGGCTTATAAGAAAAATGGCGTCTTCCCGTCGCCGGCGCCTATCTCTCCAATGAGAATTTTGAATTTCGCGCCGTGCCAAGAGCGTAGGTCGGTTGGACGGAGCTCCCGCCTCGGTCCACAGGTCGGTTAACCGACCGGCAAGAGCAAAATTAACAGCTTATAAAAACATAGGTCGGTTAACCGAAGGAAGAAAACGACTTAAAGTGGGAAATCTTGTAGGTCGGTTAACTGGATGACGGCAAAGAACGCAACTAATCTTAAACCAAACCTGAATTGTATTTATTTCTAGCGAAACTATTCCTCGACAGCACATACCAGCTGGTTTGTTAGTTCTGCGTAGCAATATAATTTCGGAATAGGTTAGAGCGGTAAAGTGCACTGTCGCCAAAGTCGCCCGGTTGGTCGACCTGAAATCCTCACACATTGATGCAGGAGCACAACTCCAGACGAAAATCGCGGAACTAGACGGAAAACTAAAAGAGTGCGAATCAAGATGGCCAGGACATACAGGAAACCGGAGGTCAAGCCAAGCAGGAAATCCTTTGTAAGGTTTAACATAGGAAGAATGGAGACACAGCTGGGGATTTCAAAGATGCAGTCAATAGGAAGATCATTCAAATTCATTATATTCTCCAAATATTATTTTACAACGAATAGCATAGGATGTCAACGAAAACAATAACACTTTTTGATGTATCAATGACTTATGGCGGTTACGTTTATACGACAACAGCTATAAATAACAAGACCAAAGGTGTCGATGGGATCCCAAAAATCTAATATATGATGTTGATAGATCAAAACTTATTTAAAAACAGATCACCAAAAATTCTAGCAACCGATTCTTACTTACGAGTCCATGTCCTCGTGATAGACGTGACGTGGTACCAATTTGTTCGTACCATATAAAGCACAGGAAACAAATTGTAGGTACACCAAGTAGACAAAACTGCTAACCCCTCATTGCCGAAGATGATTATGGTCTAACAGCCTATTATTAGACCATGAAACCATTAGAAATCCCCTACTTGTCTCACAATTGGGATCGGTCTATTTTTGGTTTCAGTGTTCACCCTTCTACTGAAGTTGTCAATCCTTCTAAACTTTCCAACTGTTATATAGCCCACAACCACCTTCTCTTTTAGCAACCCCACATACCAACCCCTTCGACCTTCGAAAACAACTAGCTCTTAGGTTCACTGAACACGCGCTCTGCGCAGAGCTATACTACTATGCAGAGCTTATATACTATTTTGAAGAAAAGGGGTAGCCGAAAATTGGTCGACACATTTTGTGTCCGGTTTTGGCCGGATTCCGGGTGAACTACTTGTCCGGCAAGAAAATGGCTTTCACCATCGTGTTCAGCATGTCTTCTTACCCCCAAATCGAACATCTAATCAAATTCAAATAAAACTTTTAGTTTTAACAAACTTTCCGGTTTTGGCCGGATTCCGGGCGAACTACTTGTCCGGCGAGAAAATGGTTTTCACCATCGTGTTCAGCATGTCTTCTTACCCCACAATCGACTATCACATTAGCTGTTTCAAAATATTTTGTTTGCCCCTTAATTTGAAACCCCTCCCCCACCCTCAAATATAGAGCTACAGAGCCCATCTTCGAACTTGACTTGTACTTTGACCCAAAGGATCCTCCCACCAAGTTTCATCAAAATATCTCAATCCCTTCGAGAGTTATCGTGCGTACAGACGGACGGACGGACAGACGGACGGACAACTTTTGCGATGTCATAGGTATCCGTCACTAACGTTTTGGGATCCCAAAAAGTCATCAATTCATAAAATATAAAAATAATCGGTACAATTATATCTAAATTATGAAATGACAATATATATAATTAGTCAAGGTCAAGAATACCTCGAAATATTTACAGTAAGAAGTCATTCTGTTGCATCGAACTAAAATGTTTCATGAAATACGGCACGAAAGATTTGAGAAAACGATCCGACGAAGCAGCTGGAGGCATTTCTAATAGTTGGTGTTTGAGATTTTTTTAATCCTCGGGTTATTTTCTCTTGTCTACTGCTTTGAAAACTTGGAAGTATTTAACGATGATGATCGGAATTCAACAGACATATCAAGATAGATCTATCTTAAGATGCATGACGATTCGCATTATGCACTGCAGGTTATAGGCAAGTAAAACAGAAAGAGTGAATTTACCTAGTCCTGACACGCTTGTTGACAATGATTCCTACAGCGTGTTGTGTGACGTTGAAGACACGGCCAGTCTTACCGTGGTAGAACTTGTGGGGCATACCTTTTTGGAAGGCACCATTACCCTGGAAAGAAATTGAATAATAATTTTTTCGGAAACACAGAAAACAAGAAAAAGAAGAAAATTATGACAATAGAATCTTTTATTTCATATAGGCTTAACATTGTCCAGAAGAGTCAGGCGGCATCGCCAGACTGCATGGTTCACTGTTCAATAAATGCCATACTTTTTTTCTCTATACCCAAAAATGTAATCGATGTTGTCAAATGATTTTCCTTCATCCAAAGCTGAGGGAATTACTGTGCAATTTGCTACTAATCTCTTATTTAAGTTCTTCATTTTGTTTGTCAGTTGCAATCTCCACTGAAAACTGTTCAAGACTGACACTGCACACTGTAAAATGACTATTTCCATTTTCTTTAGCAAAACCTATCATTGGAACTGTGAGAAGCAAAACTAAGAGACAAACAAAGAGAAATGCCTGAATCAACTCTCTCGCTTCCCAAGCCAACTTTCCGCTGGACCGAGTCTTTCAAAACGAAAGAATCGAGAGCTTCCAGTTGGCGTTTAGTCTACCATTTGTGTAACGCTATCACAAGTAAATTTCTTGAAACAGCTGACTAACAAGTGGAAAGAGGAATCAATAATAATTGTCTACCAGAGTTGACCAAAATATAGCTTGAATCAGTATCTAGTTGTTCGACCATCAGAACTTTTACTGTTCTGCAAGTTCCAAAATTAATCACCAGATTCAGGAAGTTCAATGAAAATACGAAGCTAATTGATCGTTTTAAAACTGTCCATTCCATCTTAGACCAAGACGTCGGCCGTCGGGTATCTGGGAACACAGCTGTCGTCCAATGGAATCCCTACCAGACAATTTTGTCGGTTTCCTCTGGACAAGACGTTTTGAGAATCAAAATTTGTCTCTAATGACCGTTTCTTGTGAAGACACTTATCAGACTCCTAATTATTTATCTATTTTACATGGAGGAGTTAAGATTATAGTACATTGGCTTCCTAATCCTGGTTTGTTTTATTAAAAGACTGACACTCGAACTGACAATATTAATCATCTTTGTAAAACAATTAAAATTTTTGTGAGAAGCAAAACTAAGAGACAAGCACAGAAAAATGCCTGAATCAACTCTCTCGCTTCCCAAGCCAACCTTCCACTAGATTGACTCTTTCAAAACGAAAGAATCAAAAGCTTCCAGTAGGCATTTATTCTACCACTTGAGTAACGCTGTCACAAGTAAATTTCTTGAAACAGCTGACTAACAAGTGGAGACAGGAATCAATCACCTATCTTTTCAACCAGAGTTGAGCATATTACTGAACCCGAGTTGGTATCAAGTTTCATTTCCCTTAAGAACCAAGACAAAAAAAACATCAAACACGAGACATAAGCAGAAACCACCAATTCAGCACGAACTCGATGACTTGGTGCAAAATGTCAAGTGGTTTATAGCTAAGTGGTTTTCAATAAAAATCCACTCCAGAGACAATTGTAGGCTTACCTGGGACACCCTAGACCAAAGGACATTGTCCCCCCCCCCAAGAGCAGTGAAGAAAACAGTTCACTCTGCAGCATTTCACATGGCATTTTCAAAATAATACTGAAGAACTAGGAAAAGAAATCTGACCCTTGCCACACAACTAAGAATCCCCAGGGAAACTTCCTCAAATAAATGATAAAACTATATCCTCACATTTACTTTGATACCAAAATTTCACTCTACACTGTCAGAAGTTTCATAACAGATCGCGCATAACACTTTCAAGAATAACACCTTTTCACTTAGAAATAAAGTGTTTTGACCAATTAAGTTTACACTATTTCGTGCATAGATCTCCAACAACACCTTCAATTGGTAAAAATACTACACTGTCAGAAGTTACAGAACGACAACAGAAGGATGCCCGGTTTCAACAGATAACACTTTGGGATGTTATCTGTTATGTTTATTTCGTTCCCGTTAGTATTTTTACCAATTGAAGGTGTTGTTGGAGATCTAGGCACGAAATAGTGTAAACTTAATTGGTCATAACACTTTATTTCTTAGTGAAAAGGTGTTACTCATGAAAGTGTTATGCGCTATCTGTTACGAAACTTCTGACAGTGTAGTGACAATGGTGGGCTTACCTGGGACACCCTATACCAAAGGACATTCTCTGCCCCCCCCCCCCACCACAGGAGCAATGAAATATCAGTTTTCTCTGGTGTGTGGATGCAATACATTCACAGTTAAAAGCATTTTATATGGCCTTTTCACAATAACAATTCGTAAATATTTACTTGTTATTGTCTATATCCCTGACGGCTACCACCTCCCCATGGCCTTACTGGAAATCTGAGACTGGCCACACAAGACCAAGAATCCCCAGGGAAACTTCCTCAAATAGATAATGAACTATATCTCATACATTACCTTGATGTCAACAATATCTCCCTTCTTGTATACTCTCAAGAAAGTGGACAGGTGCTCAACACCGTGAGTCCTGAACTTCCTGCTGAAAAGGTGGCGGGTGCCTCGTCTGTAACCTTTAGGATTGACCATGGTTCACTAAAAGCGAGAGATGAAATCAGAAATATAATCTGAAATCCTTTATTGACAAACCAACTTCGTAGCTTTCTTCAGCAGAAGATGCTAAATTATGCTCGTCACTTACAATAATGAAATAAAATATTTACACTAGTTCACTTTGTTAAAAATCTCTGTAAAAAAGGGCACAAACGAGTTAAATGGGTGAAACAATCATCGTCGCTCGAACGCATTGTCATCAGCACTGTGCAACATAACCTAGCAGAGAGCTTAGATTGTGATCCAGGAAGACATTCTATTTGTCGGATACCCAGGGACCCATAATTTTTCCCGTAATGACTCGCCATTCAGGGGGCTTGTCAAAAACAGATTTCTGATGCGCTCTTGACCGAGCACATTGTTCGAGAAATACCCACGGGGATAAAATATTGCCTTGAGGGAGGAGTCCCTTTGGTCTCACGTCTAAGGAGGCCCGGGATTGGCTCTATCTGAGCAAGAACGCCAATTTGACCCAAGTGGAATTTTTGGAAACTAGGTGAGGCTCGGGCAACATAGAAGCATAGGAAATGCCAAGCCCCCTGAATGGCGGGTCATTACAAGAAATTTATGGCTCCCCGCGGATACTTGATTACTTTTTGCCAAAGTATGTAACAGAATACTACGTCACAAAGTCCACCACAAATGATCAAATTTCTTATCAGTTGCGTTTTTTGCCTTCATCCAGTTAACCGACCTACAAGATTTCCCACTACAAGTTGTTTTCTTCCTTCGGTTAACGGACCGAAGTTCTAATAAGCCGTTTTTTGCTCTGTTTGCCGGTCGGTTAACCGACCTGTGGACTGAGGCAGGAGGTCCATAAAACCGACCTACGCTCTTGGCACGGCACGAAATTCAAAATTCTTATTGGAGAGATAGGCGCCGGCGACAGGATAACGCCATGTTTTCTTATAAGCCGTTTTTTAGAGCTCAGTTGAACCGACCGGTGAGACGAAATACAATCAATAGTGGCAAATAGGTTGGTTAACCGACCTACTGAGAAAAGGCAAAAAACGCAACTGGAGAACTGAGGATTTGACTTCCAATATGAGATATGCATCACACTGGAGCTGTGAACTTAGTCAGGGAGATAACTTGTTGAATCTCTCAAATGAATAGTCCAGACAGATTATGTTTAGCAAAGTGATCCAATTGTTTATTTTTACTGGTCCTTCAGGCAAATGGCAAAGCTGTAGCCCTGTTGCAACATGGTGATGTTGCTCCTTGCAAACTTCCAAATGCATATTTTAATGTGTTGAAGTATAGGAGAGGTACCCAACCCCAAACAAGATTTCAAATTTCCAGAAGACTTTCCTTAAGGGAAATCTATCTGGCTAAAAAGGAACTAAAAAATATGCTAAGGTACATCAGAGGTATGCTTGTGTGAACCTCTGGTAAATCTGAATGATCACAGAAGAAAAAACTAAAATCAAAACCAGGCATTTTTTTCCATGAATATTGAATAATAGCCATTCTCGCCATTTGCAATTTTATAATGTTTTGCTATTCACTGCTGAAAGTGATTGAACTGTCAGCCTTTTTTCCTTTGTTATATTCAAAAATTCTGCCACACGGAAAGCAAATTCTATTGAGAACACAGCAGTCCGAACCTGTAGATGCATTCAAAAGAGGACGAATTTTTTTTTATAATTCAAAGTTAAAGAAAGTCAACTGAATTTCTACTTCAACTCTTCAAGTTTGTGCTAGGATAACCCTGAAATACTTGGCTGTTAGCTGATATTAAGTTTGCAATTTTTATTTTTTATTTTAATCTTTTATATGCAATTGAAAAAATCAAGGTAGTGTAACAGTTAAAAAAGTGTTCACATACCTCTACTATACTAGACTGAAGCTAATACAACCGTTTACATGTTGTAAATAGATCCTACTCCAACAATTTTTAATTAAACATATTTAGTCTTCATACAGAATCACCTCATTCTTACCTGAGCTCAAATTCACTCAGCAAATTTTGAGGTTATGAATTATGTAAAAAAGAGGTAAGATTGCAAATCCTACCAAGTTCAGCTGGGAATACTGTAATTTTAATGGAAGCTTGAATGGTTTAATTCAGCAATGTATTGGCATTGCTTGGACGGTGACCAATAAACTGGAGCCAAACTTCCACGGAAAAGTTACCTTCAGAAAATGCTAGGCTTTTCCAAAACTGTGTCACATGTGCTTAGCTTGGTTTACCGATCATTGAGCAACCTTAATAATGAGATCCTTGACATAATATGTTTCTAGAAGTCACAAGATCCATTCCAAAACTAAAAAATGCAAGGCTTCCCGGCAATTGGTTTGGTATCCATATACAGCCTACAGGAGTGTTGCATGAAGCTTCCCGTACCGTGGCGCCGCCCACCCCCCTAGAAAAGCCACTAAAAGAATAAATCTTGGAAACTTTAACCACTTAACTCAATTAGCTGATTGTTTATTATTATTTGGCTTGTTTTGGGCCAGATTTGATGAGAATCGGCCATGGTCAGTTGGGCACCAGATATTTTCGAGAATTCCCCTGCTTAAGGGGAATCTCCTACACAGGTGAAAAAGAATCCTCTGTAGAGGAGATGAGGGGGGGGACAGGGGGGGATAAGTGGGTAAAATTTTATGGCATATTCTAGTGAAGTAGACCTAAAAAACTGTCTCCAGGTCCATCACCCTCCCCCACCCCCCCACCCAACTCTTCTAATCCTAAATAACATGGAAAATAACCAAAAAACTAGTGTTATATGTATTTCTGTTGTTTCCAGAAAAGCTTTTGGGTGCAATCTTGCATGAAGCTGCCCGTACTGTGGCGCCGCCCACCCCCCTAGAAAAGCCACTAAAAGAAAAAATCTTAGAAACTTTAACCACTTAACTCAATTAGCTGATTGTTTATTATTATTTGGCTTGTTTTGGGCCAGATTTGATGAGAATCGGCCATGGTCAGTTGGGCACCAGATATTTTCGAGAATTCCCCTGCTTAAGGGGAATCTCCTACACAGGTGAAAAAGAATCCTCTGTAGAGGAGATGAGGGGGGGGACAGGGGGGGATAAGTCGGTAAAATTTTATGGCATATTCTAGTAAAGTAGACCTAAAAAACTGTCTCCAGGTCCATCACCCTCCCCCACCTCCCACCCAACTCTTCTAATCCTAAATAACATGGAAAATAACCAAAAAACTAGTGTTATATGTATTTCTGTTGTTTCCAGAAAAGCTTTTGGGTGCAATCTGCATGACTGCTGTACTTGTAGCACTACTGAACACAATGCCTTACTGTTTTGCTGATTTCTTCTTTTCTGGTTGGAGTTTATAAGCACTTTTCTTTTTCAGGTGCTTTCACCTACCATAGAGAAATCCTTGATCCCGGAGAAATCATTTGGCCAATAAATAACAATTACACCCAAACTGAGTAACCCCTGGACTGAATTAACTAAACAGAAAGGGAATTTATCTAGGAATATCAGCTGTCCAAGGGATCCCTTCCACTCAAATGGCATTTATTGAACAAATGATTTCTCCGGTATCAAGGCTTTCTCTACCGTAGGTGAAAGCACCTGAAAAAGTAAAGTGCTTGTAAACTCCAACAAGAAAAGAAAAAATCAGCAAAATTGTAAGGCATTGTGTTAAATAGTGATACAAATACAGCAGTCATGCAGACTGGATTCGAAAGCTTTTTTGGATACAAGGGAAATACATATAAATACTAGTTTTTTGGGTATTTTCCATGTTATTTAGGATTAGAACAGTTGGGTGGGGGGTGGGGGAGGGTGATGGACCTGGAGACAGTTTTTGAAGTCTACTTTACTAGAATATGCCATAAAATTCATCCCACTTATCCCCCCCCTCACCTCCTCTACAGGGGATTCTTTTTCACCTGTGTAGGAGATTCCCCTTAAGCAGGGAAATTCTCCAAAATATCTGGTGCCCTACTGATGGTACATGATCCTGCCACCCTGGATCATGAAGCTGCCACCCCCAAAAAATCATGCAAATTCCAAGAAAACAGCAAATTTTATTATTTGCAATAGGTCAAGGAACCTCTCTGACTAAACAGCTGGCCTCTAGTCTAGCATTCATCATGTAGCAAAATACCATTTTTTGCGAAGTGGGCAGCTTCGTGATCACTTGGGTGCCTGTATTCTTTTGTGTTTTCCAGCTTAGCCTTGAAAAATTACAAGTAAACTAAGGTACCAGCAGAAACTGAATGTTTTGAGCTTCCTTTCAAAATACTGCACTGAATTTTATCTCAACTTTTACTCTGTTTCCATAAGTCATTTCCCCAAAATAGGAGTTTAGGGTGGCGGCTTCATGGCATCATGCAGCACTCCTGAAAATTTGTTTCAGAAAAGTTTCTGATAATATGTTCGGACAAAAACTAGCAACACTGGACAATATTTTCACAATGAATCATGTGCAGTACTGTATGTGTTGATGACTTTTTCACAGCTTGCATGGTCACTGCAATTTAAAATTAAACAACATTCAAAGCAGGTATCCTGTAGAGCAGAAGAAAAATCCTCATAAAACTTCGCTGTCTCGTTGCAAGTTTTAGCTTTCTTCCATATTAAGATTTCCAACTTTACCTTCCGATGATTTAAATAAACCAAAAGAAACTAACCGCCGGATATTCGAAGTGAGACTTCTTTTCTTCCGCGGAACTAGTGATGAAAGAAAGGAAAATGGAAAAGTGGCGACTTTAATCTTGCATTTTTGTGTAACCACTATGACAATCGATTATTTAGGCAAGAAATCCAAACATTAGAAAAAGCATGACAGTTTCAGGAAAAATGAAGTCTTGTGCTCTGAGAGAGGTTTCGTCAGTTTCGTAGGTCAAAGTGGCGTCGTAAAGAATATATCATAATGTATAGACTTCTTGAAGAGGGTGGAACTGGTGTCAGTCAGACTCGAGTACGACTGAAGGTTGCCTTCAAACATTTTGCAGTCTTGACACTCAATTTCCCTCTTATAGCCTTTGTCTTGTGTATTGCCTGGTCACTGATGTTTCATTTTAAACAGTCAACTGCCACTCACTGTGGGGTAAGTTTTGTATCATCTTATTCAGTTATTAGGTTTTGGTTTGTTCTCTCCTAACTTTAACAGTGTCAGTAGCAGTCTAGTACACTAGCCCCTTTTCAGGCACGGTGCTCAAACGTCTAGCACCATGCCTGGGTGCTGGACGTTTAAGCACTGTACCTTGGATTTCATGTATGGTGCATAGATTCCAGTATACAGTGCATGCATGAAAAACACAGTTTCTGTCACCACAACTTATCAACAGCTCGGATAGGGCTGAAATTACTACCAAGAATTAGAGAAATCAAAGACAATCCTTATCATATTTTTCCTAACAAAAACAAAAGGACGCGACTGATGATGGAGATGAAAAACCTAACAGCAGCCTATCTATTTTCCATGTAGAGTGCCCTAGGAGCCAATATTTTGGTTGACTGTTAGGTAGAAAAAGCTGAGGCACAGGACACTTCCCATGCAAAACCCTTGACTATGTAGAAAAGGAAATGGGGTTTTTTTTATCTCCCTCATCAGTCGTGTCCTTTTGTTTTTGTTATGAAAAATATGATAAGGATTGTCTTTGATTTCTCTAATTCTTGGTAGTAATTTCAGCCCTATCCGAGCCGTTGATAAGTTGTGGTGATAGAAACTGTGTTTTTCATGCATGCACTGTATACTGAAATCCATGCACTATACATGAAATCCAAGGTACAGTGCTTAAACGTCTAGCACCCAGGCATGGTGCTAGACGTTTGAGCACCATGCCTGAAAAGGGGCTAGTGTACTAGACTGGTCAGTAGGGCACCAGATACTTCGGAAAATTTCCCTGCTTAAGGGGAATCTCCTACACAAGTGAAAAAGAATCCCCTGTAGAGGAGGTGAAGGGGGGGGGGGACAGAGGGGGATAAGTGGGACAAATTTTATGGCATATTCTAGTAAAGTAGACCTAAAAAACTGTCTCCAGGTCCATCACCCTCCCCTACCCCCACCCAACTCTTCTAATCAGTCTAGTACACTAGCCCCTTTTCAGGCATGGTGCTCAAACGTCTGGCACCATGCCTGGGTGCTAGACGTTCAAGCACTGTACCTTGGATTTCATGTATAGTGCATGGATTTCAGTATACAGTGCATGCATGAAAAACACAGTTTCTGTCACCACAACTTATCAACAGCTCGGATAGGGCTGAAATTACTACCAAGAATTAGAGAAATCAAAGACAATCCTTATCATATTTTTCATAACAAAAACAAAAGGACGCGACTGATGAGGGAGATAAAAAACCTCATTTCCTTTTCTACATAGTCAAGGGTTTTGCATTCAAAGTGTCCTGTGCCTCAACTTTTTCTACCTAACAGTCAACCAGAATAGTGGCTCCTAGGGCACTCAACATGGAAAATAGATAGGCTGCTGTCAGATTTTTCATCTCCATCATCAGTCGCGTCCTTTTGTTTTTGTTAGGAAAAATATGATAAGGATTGTCTTTGATTTCTCTAATCCTTGGTAGTAATTTCAGCCCTATCCGAGCCCTTGATAAGTTGTGGTGACAGAAACTGTGTTTTTCATGCATGCACTGTATACTGGAATCCATGCACCATACATGAAATCCAAGGTACAGTGCTTGAACGTCCAGCACCCAGGCATGGTGCTAGACGTTTGAGCACCGTGCCTGAAAAGGGGGTAGTGTACTAGACTGCTTCTAATCCTAAATAACATGTAAAATAACCAAAAAACTAGTGTTATATGTATTTATGTTGTTTCCAGAAAAGCTTTTGGGTGCAATCCAGTCATGCACAAATCCTCAATTTTTGGGCATGGTGCCCAACGTCAGGGCATGCCCCAAGGTATGGGCATGGTGCCCATACCTTGGGGCACCATGCCCTGGAGCATGGGCATGGAACTAGCATGGCACCCCCATGATATTTGGTTGAACTGAGATTGATTAAATACCTAAATAGGGCCTTCTTCCTCTCCTAGACCACAAGATACTTGATCTTATGTTCTATCTAACCTCTTTTTCCAATTTTAAAAATATTGGAGAACTTCCAAGAAATTTAGCCATGAATGAATTTCCCCTTTTTCCCTGGAAATGGATAGGTAAACCAATAAGAAAAAGTGATCTTCATTAAATGCTAAATTTCTTGGAAGTTCTCTAGTATTTTTAAAACTGGAAAAAGAGGTTAGATAGAACATAAGATCAAGTATCTTGTGGTCTAGGAGAGGAAGAAGGCCCTATTTAGGTATGTAATCAATCTCAGTTCAACCAAATATCATGGGGGTGCCTTGCTAGTACCATGCCCATGCTCCAGGGCATGGTGCCCCAACGAATGGGCACCATGCCCATACCTTGGGGCATGCCCTGACGTTGGGGCACCATGCCCAAAAATTGAGGATTTGTGCTTGACTGGTGCAATCTGCATGACTGCTGTACTTGTAGCACTACTGAACACAATGCCTTACTATTTTGCTGATTTCTTCTTTTCTGGTTGGAGTTTACAAGCACTTTTCTTTTTCAGGTGCTTTCACCTACCATAGAGAAAGCCTTGATACGGGAGAAATCATTTGGCCAATAAATAACAATTACACCCAAATTGAGTAACCCCTGGACTGAATTAACTAAATAGAAAGGGAATTTATCTAGGAATACCAGCTGCCCAAGGGATCCCTTCCACTCAAATGGCATCTATTGAACAAATGATTTCTCCGGTATCAAGGCTTTCTCTACCGTAGGTGAAAGCACCTGAAAAAGTAAAGTGCTTGTAAACTCCAACAAGAAAAGAAGAAATCAGCGAAATTGTAAGGCATTGTCTTAAATAGTGCTGCAAGTACAGCAATCATGCAGACTGGACTCAAAAGCTTTTTTGGATACAAGGGAAATACATATAAATACTAGTTTTTTGGTTATTTTCGATGTTATTTATGATTAGAAGAGTTGGGTGGGGGGTGGGGGAGGGTGATGGACCTGGAGACAGTTTTTTAGGTCTACTTTACTAGAATATGCCATAAAATTTGTCCCACTTATCCCCCCCTGTCCCCCCCTTCACCTCCTCTACAGGGGATTCTTTTTCACCTGTGTAGGAGATTCCCCTTAAGCAGGGAAATTCTCCAAAATATCTGGTGCCCTACTGTATAAGCAGACTTTAAGTCCAGCTGAGTCCAGCTTGAAATATTTTGTTGAAATATTCATACATCTGTCACAGTCTTTCTCCTTGTTCATTACTGTCACTGTCAACATAATGATTTGAAGATTTGCCGATTTGGAATTGTGGGCATCAGTCAGATAGCTTCACCAAAAAATGGACTTCTGCCCTCTACCCTGCCTCTACCCATCTATGTGTACCTATGCCCCTATGGAATGCTGATGAAATACTGGCTCCATTATTATCTCATCTGTTTTACTTTTCCAGGTAGAAAACTTTCTACCCTCGATCTCAAGTGCAATTGGTGGCTATTATCCACAGAAAAACATTTGGAGGGTTGCAATTGGAATACATACCATTCCTCGTCTTTTAGTTGCATTTATTTATTACGAACATTATAGGTAAGTATTACTTATTGTTTTGTCTTTGAGTGCTTGTTTGATTGATTATCTTATAGGTCTATTTATTTTCAGTTCAGCCGTCAGCTTAACATCTTAGGGTCATAGGGAGCTTCTTACAATCCCTGACAAATAGGCTACTTTATATTGATCTCTGTTGGCTGCATACTTCAACAGAACAGTGGAGTACCCAACAGTTATGAAAAGTAACTCAGAAGACGAGAAATATTGTTCTATGTATATATACTTACATATTTTGAAACCCATCGAATGCACATGGCGACAGTGGAGTAAGAAAAAACAAAGAATAAAACAACACTAACAAGTCAACATAAACACAGACTATTTAGACTGAATATTTGAGTGGGCTTGCACTCACAAAAATTACAAATAACATCATGTAGCCTACGGGAAGAGCTGGATGACGTGGGGTGTTTAGTAGAGACGCCAACCAGTGACTGAGTACCAGCTTGTGTGCCAAACTTGTTGAATCGACAATCGAGGATCCAGGAACGAATCTAGGATCCAGGAACGAATCGAGGATCCAGGAACGAATCCGGATTGTCAGAGAAAATGATTTTTATAATCTGGATTGTCAGAGAAAACGAGTTTCGGAGAATCCGGATTGTGAATCGTCAATCTGGATTGTCAAGGAAAAACGCCTCTGTATGCACGTGGTGGAAAACTGGAACGATAATCTGTCTCTTCTGTAAAACTTTAAACGGTGGGGTTTTCTTTTAGGGATTTATTGCTGCCCTCAGTATGGTGCCTAGCTAGGATAAATTGTATGCTGAACATAGCTGAAATCCTCGCCCTGCTTGGCCTTTCGTTCAGCTCATCCAGCAGTAATCATGGTAAGTCGGGGTCCTTCCCAGTTTGTCAGTGAACTTTTAAAAAGGGCCCCAAAATAGGCCGCTCTGCTGCTCCTTAGAACCCTCTCCTCTCTGTTTATCGTGATACCAGCAACTTTGTGCTCTCAGGAAAGTGTCATAAGCGCTGAAAAAATCGTATATACATACTTCCTTCATGTTGCTACTCGCAGTGGGCTAGGCTAACCCTTTGCTCATTACCTGGACCAGGTTCAGTGACTCCGGGATCCCTAAAGGACCCCTCATACCTATAACGCCAATGCTACCTACTTCCGTAATCGCTCCATGCATTCTTGCACCCGAAGGCCCAAAGAAATTTCCGATGCGTAGCATGCTCCCGAGGATCGTTTAGGAGAAGCCCGATCGTCAGAAAAACTGTTATATATATTTTTCCCCGTTTTTGCTAGAAGTCAATGGGTCAGGAGAAAGATTTAAAACAGCAACAGTCGTGGATAATTTGTTAAAAGCAGAGCCTTGCTAACTATATTTGGATAGTGGGACAATAAACAGCAAATAGTGCGAAGCGTGCTTTAATTTCCTTCGATGGTTGTATGTAACTTATGCCTTTTGAAGCTTGTAGAATATGTCATCCAGTCGAATATGTTGAATTTATCCTTTCAGTTGTAATTCTCGTCTTGCTTAAAGGACAACTCTTACTTGAAATGATCTTTTCATGATAAAATGGTTCAAGGACACCTGAACAATGAAACCATACTTGAACACACCATGGAGAATGCATTTACAGACATGGCCACGGAGAGCGTTCTTCTCCTGAGCGTGACGTTTTCAAAATAGGGATGTTCATTTCTGGAGGTTTGCACATGCAGACTCCAAGACAAAAAGCGCAATTCATTCAAGTCTTGGACAGCGCTTGCCGGATCGTATTGGAATTTCTTCTAGATATACGTTTGGGCTTAACTGGTTAAAAAATATTCCAGAAGAAGGGTTGATTGGAGACATTTGCTCATTTCTAAAATTGTTCGGTACTGAAATAAGGACAGATGCAAAATGGAGCAAAAATCATGGCTTGGAAACACTATTTCGTATTTGGATTGGGTTTTCTGCAGGCAATGTTAACGGAAGTCATACAGATAGGGATGATACTTGGTACTCTTCACTCAGGTGTCCTTTCAGAAATATCTTTTTTTCACAAAACCGTTACTTTCCTCGTGAAATTAGCGACTCTCGTGCTAGCGCTCGTTGACTCTAATCCAGCCTTCCCGCTCTCTGACGCGGCGACTGGACGCAAAAGATTTGAAAACTGAAAGCGCCGTGGTTAAAAAGTGGGAAAACCAAGCAAAAACAAAAGAAGTCCAGAACAGAAGATAGACCTAATTGTCTACCGTGTCACAATAACACTTTGAAGCTCCTCTTTGTGTATGTGTGAAAGAGTTTTCGGCGTACCTCGAAGCTTTTGGCGAAGTTTTCGGTTGTGTGACCGGCAAAACTAAGCCCGGCCGAAAAAGTGCCAAAAAGTCGTACGTACAAAACGAAGCAATGTCGATAAGCGGGGATTTCAGAAGCGTAGCCTATGATTCCATAAATGAGCTAGAGATGGTATGAAAGGCCGAATGCGAGAGGGGTCCTTTAAAGTGGTCGCCGCATTGTTGGACACTTGAAAGCTAGGCCCACAAGAGAGCTTGCGTTTTGTGTCTAGTAGAAGATGAAGATATTGAGCGTGTTCCACACTACTTACCGTAATTACTACGCATGCAATTTTGGCGTCAAGGCTGGAACGCTTTTTTCTATTTTCGGTAAAATATCATGCCACGGGCTAATCCAGCCAATCACGTTGCGGAGATTCGTAGTTACCACGCTTGCTACGCTCCCGAGCATGGTAAGGAAATAGTTACTATTAGTTACGGTTTCGAGAAGGTTGGAACGGTTTGCGTAGTAACTTTTCACGAGGCTGGAACGAAAATAGTAACTAATGGTTACGATTGTTAGAAGGGTGGAACACGCTCATAAAGGGCATCTGAAAGATCTGACAATATATTTCCCTTAAGACTGGGACAAGTTATTCTGGACTGGGGCTAGCGCGGAAAATTAACATTCACAAGGATTTTGAAGAGGGAGACCTCGGAGGTCAGTAGACGACCCAAGTTGCCACGGGGTGTGTGAAAACAATGAAAAGAAAGAGGAGTCCTTTAAGCGATGTAACGTAACTTATTCGGTTTTCCTTTTCAGAGCTTCACGCGGCCTGCTTTACCCTTTTCATCATATGTGCCATTTTTTATATGCTGTTGACGCTGTTGTTGCTGAAAAGGTTCAGAAGAAATCCGGAATTTTCGGTTGAAGCGAAAAGTAGAAGACTGAAGTTTTTCGCTTGTCTAGTCAATATGTGCAGTGTTGCCGCTTCAGTTTATTTTTACGTTAGGCACAATGCCTACTGCGAGCCATACGGTAAGTTGAATCAAGAATGGATAATCGTTGCGTTTTCCCAGTTACCGTGGGATCTAATACCACGATCAAGAGAGAAGATCCACGGTCATTTATGCAGATACCGTGGTATTTGGCCAGTTACCGTGGTAATTGATCGTGGTATCTGAAAAATTCATCTCGCTTTCATCATCACCAACACAAGAGCCTAGGTTTTTGTCAAATTGGTGGGAAAGAAGTTTGGCACTAGTGATGTGAGTGGATATAAGTATTTATTTGGGATGACTTCTAAAAGCGTAATATCTGATAACACGGTAACTCCAGAAACGGCGAAATGCGGATCCAGTTACCGTGGCAACAGATACCATGGTATCTGCAAAAACGCAACTAACGATAAGAACCTATGATTCAATACTTTATTCCGGTGACAAAGACCATAATAATCACTAACAAATTAGAAACAACAAAAATAAGAAAAGGAACAATCACACATTTAACCGTTCTCGATGGGCTCATACAAATTCAACCAAACTGGAAGCGACAAACGCAATAGCGGAGAACTAAGCGCTAAAATCAACTGGTTTTCAGATGCTAAAAGCCTTTCTCGCAAAGAGACTCTATTAGCGTAATGCAGTGATAAAAATTCAAAAAACAAATATCAGCGCATAGCTCTGTAGCACTGCAAAAACGTGGTAATCCGCGAAGGAACCTTATCGTATCGTTGTATGCAACACGAAGCTCGCGGATTCCATTCTTAGTGTAACTATGTACAATTGGGAGACCAAAAATACTAGTACAGTACGAACGGAACAGAAAAGTTTTAACGTCAGACGAGCAATGATGGAACTTTCGTAGTAACACATTACCTCGGAGGTAAACAGAGCGGAGTGTGTGACGGACGTGTGCGTCATCAAGTAGGTGTTCATTATGTCTCTTAGAGACTACTCCGGACCAGAAATCCACACTTTCGTTAAAGTTACCGTGGTAACAGATACCATGGTATCCGCAAAAACGCAACTATTAGCTGTGTTCCTTGCAACCAGAGCACCCACTAGTGGCCTCTCTTTTTTTGTACTACGGCGACTGCCCCAGGGTTAAAAACCGTTTTCGGATTCACTAGTGTCTGTTTTTTTTCACCAATGCGGACTCACAAGATTCAGGTGAGTGTATACGAAAGTGTCCATAACCAACATTTGATCGGATTCGGGATCACTGTTCTGAAAGACGGTTGTCTCGTATATCTAGCATCTTCTATAATTTATCATCCTCTGCTGAAGAAAGCTACGAAGTTGGTTTGTCAATAAACGATTTCAAATTTCAGATATCTTCATGAACGCGGAAGAAATTTCCTACACCTAAATTACCGACTTCACGAAAATAAGAAAAATATCAGTAAGATTACGGCGGAACTGAATTTTAGGTAATTTAATAGTACAGGCAAATGGGGGTTTGACCCGAAACAAATTGCAACAGAAATGATTTTCACACCATCTTGTAGAGCTGAACTGCATATCCAAATTTGCGTATCCTGGCTCGACGCAAAATAAGCATTTTCTGGCTTTTAATGCCTTTTTTTTACGTATTTCGAAAAAAAAAAATTCGTGGTTGACCGTTATTCTTGAACTGAAGTACTACACTAATGCAAAATGACAAGCTAAAACCGAAAATGAAGTCAGATTTGGCGTATAAAGCACCAGAAAAAAAGTAATATCATTTTTCAACCTATTTCGCAAAAAAGTACGAATTTTCGTACTGGTCCGATTTTCTTGAACGAAAGTGGAGAAAAAAGGCCAATTTCCTCCGTGTTTCTAGTCAAAACCCCGTATTCTCGTGAGTCCCCACCGACGGGGAATGCTCCGATTATCATCACCATCATTAAAAGGGACTCCCTTTCAGATTTGGAGGGGAATCAATTTTTGCTGGTGCTGGTGCAATGTAAACTAACTAAAAACGATCAGAAGAAACAAAACCAAAAGTAAAGTGGATCCAGATTAATTTCGTCAACTGCATATTTTTTTTCGAACAAAATCCATTTTGGAAGCATTCCCCGTGTTCTCGCTGTTTTCCGTACGCGAAGTCCGCGTGGAGTGACTCCCTCTATTCTCGCCGTTCCCTTCGATTCCCCGAGGAGTCCTCGGGGAACGGCTAGAATACGCCTTAGGACTGCGTTCATACGACACATGATGCTATGATACTTCTATAGTAGCCTAGATGGGAAGATTTTCTGTAGTGGCCAATTTAATTATATTATTATTATTTTTTCAGGTTTTTTTTTTTTACAGTATACACCTGGTTTGCGCTCGCCGAATACCTCGTCGTTCTGTCCAACATGGCCTACCACGGAACTGTCTATTACGATTTCTTTGACATGAAGATCTTAGTAACCCCTCGAGGCGTTAAGATAGTGTAGGCAAGAATAAGTGTAGGACAGGTGCAAGCTTTCGTTAACCGCATTCTTTACTGACGGAGTGTGGGCTGCGGTCATTTTAGTCATTTTTAAATTATTTTTTTACTTGCCTTTTTTTTCCTTTTTTAGTTCTGCTCGTGACTATTGCCTAAATGAATGAATGAATTTATTGCGCACTGCCAGGCCCGTATCCAGGAATTTATTTCGGGGGGGGGGGTTGCCCGTGGAATTTATTTCGGGGGGGGGGGGGGTTGCCCATGGGTCGGACCAAAAAGTACAAGAAAGACATAGATTAGAGGTTAAAGCCTACAAAAAACGATTACTTTTGTGGGTTTCGGGGGGGTTCGAACCCCCTAATCCCCCTGGATACGGCCCTGCGCACTTCCCTAGGGCATAAGTGCAGTAGAACAGTAAAAAGAAACATAGAAACACTAAACAAAAACACACACAATTTCAGATAAATTTAATCAAAAATAAGAACTAAGCTAATGGGGGGGGGGGGGGGGTTGCATGACAAGCATAGGTCTTGTCGCTTCTCTAGTGTTATTTTGTTCTGGGCGGACCATGGGTTTCAGTAGTCGTTCAGCAAAACGTATCGATGAGTAACGTTTAGTAGCAATTGCGCAGGATTGCCACGCGTGGTGATTAGGAAATTACTAAACTCTGGTGATAAACGGCCAATCGGAGGAGGTAATTTCGAGGACAGATTTTCCATTGTCAGTATTGGGTCCTGAATCGACAGACGTCGGGTCAAATATTGATTTCGCATGCGACGGGGTAAATATAGCAGGAAACGGAGATATTTGAAATACGTGGAACGCATGCGACGTAGGTCTAAAAGTCATGGACTCACCAGTTTTCGGTTTTACCTCATCCTTGCGGACTCACCAGAACCTGGTCGGGAGGCAGCTTCTGGCGAGGACTCACCATCACCAGGAGTGTAGAAAAAAAAATAGTGCAAGTATCACTAATAAATAAAGAAAATGGCAAGCGTTATTAAGGTGACGTCGATAGAATGTATGAGAATCAAAGAACCGTTAAGTGAACCATATTTATTCGAAAAAGTCTGTAATTCAGGATTTTCCGGGCGATATTAGCTTTCCATGCGTTTTCGCGATCAGTCCGGCGGGAAAGTGGAAAGTTATACCAGGAATCGCTTTCTCACAGTTTTCGCGATGCGCTTCGCTCGCCGGAAAGTGATTCCGAGATCTCGCGAAAAACTCTCCTTTTGTCTCGCGTTGAATACTGCAAGCGTAATGGGCGGCGCTACGAGTATGGCTCGTTTGCAAAGCATGAAAAGCATAGGTCTTGTCGCTACTCTCTAGTGTTATTTTGCTCTGGGCGGACCATGGGTTTCAGTAGTCGTTCAGCAAAACGTACCGATGAGTAACGTTTAGTAGCAATTGCGCAGGATTGCCACGCGTGGTGATTACGAAATTACTAAACTCTGGTGATAAAAATCACCAAATAAAAAAAAAACTGAATTTTCCAAAAATTTCAACGCGGCTTGGCCGCAATTCCTTCTTTTTGTGATTGTTTTTAAAAACGGGAGATTTATTTCTGTAAGTCGCTGCATTGGGCATTTCAGAAATTCGTTGAATAAAATATAGCAAATATCTATGGAATGGAAAGCATTTTAAAAAGTTGTTCTGTTTTTAGTACTAAGTACTTCATTATGTTTGGTTTATTTGTACGTGGAATGTTTCGTTTTTTTTTATGTTTTAACGATTATTCAATACAAAGTTCTTGGTAAATATTCGAGGAATTAAGATAGTGTAGCCCAGTTTTAGTGCAAGTTTTCAGTTTGTCGCTGATAATGACGCTTCAAGTAGGTTTTATCGGCGTTTGGCCATCGCTCTAGATTATATCAGTACAAGCAGGGACCCATAAATTCTGTAATGCCTTGCCATTCAGGGGGCTTGTCAATAAGAGATTTCTGATGCGATCTTGACCGACCAACCGGTAGTTCGAGAAATACTCACGGGGATAGAGGTCGCGACTATCCAGATAGATAACATTTGGGATTGGCTGCTGGTGCCGTGAGGGAGGAGTCTGTTTGGCGCTCACGTCCAATGAGGCAAACAAGAACGCCGTTTCGACCCAAGCGGAATTTTTGAAAAGTAGGAGTAGGTCGGGCAACATAAAAGCATAGGAAATGAGAAGCCCCCTGAATGGCGAGGCAATACAGGAAATTTATGGGTCCCTAAGTGTTCTTGACGAACTTTTTTCGTGTCTTGGGATTGCAGTGTTATTGCTTAATTGTGAACGTGTTGGTTGGATTTTCGCGCCGGGATGTCATCAAGCGTAGCCACTTTTCATTCAAACAAAAATCGTTGAAAATAATGGTTTGCGCCTTAATAGATGAATATAGGTAGTCTTTTCGTCTCAATTCAATCAGGGACCCATCAATTTCCTTTACAGGGGGCTTGTCATTTCCTATGCTTCTATATTGCTATGTTGACCGATCCAAATCTAGTTTCCAAAAATTCCCACTATTTGAGTCGAATCGGCATTCTTGTTTGCCTCATTGGACGTGTGCGCGAAAGAGACTCCTCCCTCAAGGCGCCAGCAGCCAATCCCAGATTTTGTCTATCTGGCCTTGACGTGATTGGACCGTGGGTATTTCTCGAACTATCTTCCGACCGGTCAAGAGCGCATCAGAAATCTCGTATTGACAAGCCCCTTGTAAAGGAAATGTATGGGTCCCTGATTCAATTCAGTTCAATTTATTTGTAACCCGACAAAAACGAGGAGGGCGTGTAGCCTTAGTGACGGAGTACAAAACAAAAAAGAAAAACAACAACAAAGAAAAAAGACAACGCACATATCAGAACTTTACATATTATACAACATAAACACAACTATAAATTACACGAAGAGGGAATACCACTGGTGGTTTTGTTTGCTGGCGGAAGATTTGAAATCTTCCACTCTTTTGTCAGTAATCTTAGCAGGCAGACTAGCTGAAATTTCTGTGCCAAAATAGAATTACTGGTCCATGGGGGGCAAATGCAGCAGGTATACTTGGCAAATTTAATAAATTCTATGAACATTTTTCTTATTAGAAGCAGAAAAAAATTGCCAGATGGGGGACATAGCAAGAAGATGGGTCTGTTTTCGGTATACTTTCGGTGCGATCTCTCCCCGATGAAAAATTCTTTGACTGTGTAGTAGTATGGTGGTTCTACGAAAAAGTTGCATGGAATGGTATGTAGTAGTAGGGAGTAGTTTGATTAGTGATATGTAGTAATATGGAATACTTTGATAAACATGCCTCCGACTGGGTTAATCTTATGTCGTATTATCCGATAGCATCCAGTTTGCTAGTAATAGCATGTAGTAGCAACAGTTACTACTGCATGCTACTTTTTCGTACTACTCCATATGACTAATTCTCGGATATTTTTCATCGGGTCTATAGTTCATGACAGGACGCTGCTGGGAACGCTTAGCAAAGATCATACGGCGTCTTTGTGGAACCACAAATCGATACTTCATTACGCCATAAATTATGTTGAGATAGTGATATGATATGATATTTATTACCCCAACAAAATGCTAAACTAGTCTCTGAACTACAGAAAATGATATGTTTCATCGACCTTAACGTTAGGCGTTTACATCGAATGTCAACGCCTAACGTTCCGCTTCAAATAAGCGTTAGGAAATGTGACTGTGTCACTCTGCTTGGCTAATTTTTCAGATTATTTGCGTATAAGCATCGATAAAACGTATATATAAAAAAAAACTGAATGATCAATGAAATATCGATTTATTGCCTCAGAAAGCCGCCATACGACGGTACGGGACAGATCAAAATAACACTAGGGAGTAGCGTCAAGACCTATGCTTTCCTTGCTTCGCAAACGGACGATACTCATGGCGCCGCCCACTACGCTTGCGGGATTTAAAGCGAGACAAAGGGTCCCTGTTCAGAGCAAAATAACACTAGGGAGTAGCTCCAGGACTTGAAAAAGTGACACACACTCAAATAGCAGCGACACTACCACCACTAGCGATAGTGAACGTCCCTACTGAAACTCAATCAGTCGTGCACCAGCGATGGCTCCAATAACTTCATATTCTGAACACAGCGAAAAAAGATACGATCTCCCCTGTTTCCTCGATGTGTGCAGACCGCATCTTGGCTTTACTAGGATTTTCTAAATGCGCAAGTTTGTCTCGCTTTAAAAGCCGCAAGTGTAGTGGGCGGCGCTATGAGTATGGCCCGTTTGCAAAGCAAGGAAAGCATAGGTCTTGGCGCTACTCCCTAGTGTTACTTTGCTCTGTCCCTATTGTTATTTTGCTCTGGTACGGGGCGACTAACTCAAGACGATTGAAAAATAACTAATATATGAAAGAAAATAACACAGAAATTTTTTGTTATACTTGCTATTGGTTCGAGTAGGCTAGTCGAGTAGAAGCATCGCTAGAATTGAAATTTGTCATCGGTAGGCTAACTTTTGTTATTGTACGATTTCTCTGCGGTTGATTATTGTTTTCTTTTCAGTCTGGAATTAAATACACGCTCGTTTGTCCAAATGATTCTGCCATACAGAAATTGCAGGCTGAAATGTCCCTTGACTGACTGTTTTTGTTCGTCCGTGGGACTCGCTCCCCGTACTCTCACGAGTCCCCGCGGACGGGGAGTTCTCCGATTATCACCACCATCATTACACTGTAAAAAGTTTCTCCGAGTACGGATGCAGTATGTGCTACTGGAATTAACCTTATCTCTACTGGGATAAGAATAATCCGAATCAGAGATAATCTTATCTAAAAAGAGATAAGAGAAATCACAGTAGCAAATACTGCAAGATTTTTTTTGTACAGTGTACAAAGGGACTCCCTTTCAGATTCGGTGGGGAGTCGACTTTAGGAGTTGCTGACGTTATTAGTTTTTGAAAAACAAATGTTAGTGGTGGTTAATAAGAATTTCTGAGATCAAGGTTCAGTTTGGTTATGGCTAAGACTGACTTAGAGAAAGGGGTATCTATTTTTATTTTGGTTGTGATTTGTTTGTAAATAATAAAAATGGAAATTTAGTACAACAATCAGAATAAAGAAAAGTGAAAAGAAATTGGTCCATGGCTAATACGGTAGTTCCTGCATCTGATTTTTTTTTTTTTTTTTTTTTTTGAGATGATATATAAACTTTCAGTTTACCTTTCCAAAGTGATCGCGACCCCACAACTCAAGTACGACTGCCTTTTTATGGCACTTGCAGCTTAGCTCAAGTGCCATATACCGATCACTTTTCGGTCGGTCTGTCAGGCCACTCATCTCGAGTTACGGTACTTCCAGATGAGCTAGGACGATGAAAATTGGCAGGCGATTTAGGGACCCGACCAAACTAACTTGGAAATAGTCACTTGCCCGATCCGACCATCGTGGGGGGAGGGGGAGGCGGCGGAATTCGGAAAATAGGGGCATGCATAACTTTCAAACTGGTGATCGGATCTTAATGAAACTTGATATCTGGAAAGACCTAGTGTCTCAGATGTCCCATTTCAAGTTCGGACCGGATCTGATGAATCTGGGGGGGGGATCGGAGGGGGGAACCGGAAATCGTGTGACACTCTCAGAGTGGAGTGATCGGGATGAAACTTGGTGGGAAGAACTAGCACAAGCTCTAGGTACATCAGTGACAGAACTGGACCGGATTCGGACACTGTGGGGGGAGTTGGAGGGGGGTTCCGGAATTCTGGCAGTCCGCAGTTAATGTACTTCCAGGTAGGCTAGGACGATAGAACTTAGCAGGCATATCAGGGACCCGACCAGATTAACTTGGAAACAGTCATTTGCCCGATCCGACCATCGTGGGGGGAGAGGGGGACGCCGGAATCCGGAAATTAGTGGCTTGCATAACATTCGAACGGGTTATCGGATCTTAATGAAACTTGATATCTTGAAAGAACTCATGTCTCAGATACCCCATTTCAAGTCCTGACCGGATCCGATGAACTGGGGGGGGGGGGGGGGGGGGGGGGGGTCCGGAATTTCGGTGATCGTGAGTTAAGGTACTTCCAGATGAGCTAGGATGATGAAACTTTGCTGGAGCATTAGAAACTCGACATCATTGGGTTAGACATCGTCACATCCCCGATCCGCGACTCTTCATTTCTGTCCCGCCCCGAGAGACCATTTTCTTTTCACATCACAAAAGACTTGTCACATCTATTACCGAAGACATAAGTCATAGAACTGACAAAATCCCACTTCCATCCTCTGACCCAGCCTTGCAAGTGCCATATGAGCTTTCAGCTCTTGTTCTTTATTGTTGCTGTTTCGGTTCGAGAGAAAAACCGCGCAGAAACCTAACGCCCATCCCTCAGAGGATGCGTCGGCAATTAGAAAAGATAAAAATATGCTATGTAACTGCTAATTTTTTTTCACAATTACAGTTGTTGCTTCTACTCTTTATTTTTTTATTTTAAAGAAAATTGGATTAGTTAGCTTGTTTTTTACGGAATTTTCTTTTCCCTCTCCCCGCTTCCAAGAGGACTAGTTTCACTTGGATCAGACATGCTAAAATAGATCCACAGGTTAGTAGTGGAAAACCTGTCATTTGCGTCCCGAGTAATTGAGATTTTACATATGTCTCAGCAGCAGAAAGTGAAAGTCACCCATTACCCTATGGAACCGACTTTTTACTATGTCTACACAAGTGTTGAGCGGTTGAGCCTGAGAAAATAGGGGACTTTTACTCCACTTGGAGTGCTGAAATGTAATAAGGCCAAACTAAAACCTGGCGTGTCTCTTTGGATTTTCTTGTTGTTTTCTTGTCTTTTTCGTGTGTTGGAAGCAGAGGCGTTACTCGCCAAAATGTTTGGGGGGGGGGATGAGGTATTTACCGACTGGCTGTTCATTTTTACCGACTGGTTTTGCAGATAAGAACGACTGTGTTGACGAAAAATCGGCTAATTTTAAGAAAAATCGACTATTTTTACGAACAACCGACTGTTTTTAAGAAAAAATCGACTGTTTCCAAGAAAAAATCGACTGTTTTTAAGAAAAATAGCGGCGCTTCGCGCCGACTCGGCTATTTTTTACCGACTGGCCGACAACATTGGGGGGGCGTCCCCCCCCCTCCCCCCCTAGTAGTGACGGCCCTGGTTGGAAGAATCAGAAAGGCTGTAGGGATGGTAAGCACTGTATCTCTTGCAGAAATAGCATTTTTATATTTCTGCTTTAACAAAATTGATTTTAGGGGCATTCCGCGTGTTCTCGCCGTTTTCCGTCCGCGGAGTGACTCCATCTATCCTCGCCGTTCCTCGATTCCCCTGGGAACGGCGTGAATACGCCGATAGAGTTTCCCATTTACGATGCTTGTATTCTGGAGGAATGGTAAAATTGTCAGAGGAAGACCGGATGGTGCGATAAGACTGCCACCTGAGCCTCGTTTTTGTTGCACGCTGCAGGTCTACTTCTCTGCCGCTTCCGGACTGATTCTTTCTAAATCTGTTTTTGCAGTGCAGTACTTCCGAGGAAGACGGCAGCGCTTCTCGAGAATCGTGGACTTGCTCACCGACCAAGTCCGTGCTTCCCTGCAAGATGCTGCTGCTGCCGAAGAGAACGGGAACACAAAAACGCAATTGTGCAAAAGCAAGGAAGTGCTGCAGCAGCGATGCGGCAGCGCTGTTTCAACAAAAACGAGGCTCTGTGTATGGAAGAACATCATGCTAAATCGGTGATTCCATAAGGCCAATCCTCCTGTGATTCCATAGGCAAAGGAAAGTCTTCAATCGTCTCATGCCTGCGGCTTGCGGATGCTACGATGTCCTCCCAACTAAGACTATAATAAGGTGTGTACTGTGTAGGTGATGCAAGACATTACGTCACAACGAAGGAGTGTGTTTTCGGGTCTTCCTCTGTGGTGGGTGTGTTGGCGTAACCATAAGAATGTTGCCGATTCTGGAATCGTCACAGTTCTTTTTTTTTTTTTCACTATCTATGCCGTAGTATGGTCTCGATGAGGGCAGCAAGGTACTGGCACAAATCTGAGGACAAAAGATCCTCAAAGGATACGCGCCGCGCTGAGGATAAAATAACTCCATTGATACGTATCTTTGTATCTTTTGTGTCGTCACAGGAGATTCTGCGGCCTAGGCCTTTAGCTATAGGGCTTATGCTGAGCTAGACTTGGCTAAACTGAGCTATGCTAACCTAAAATACATAAAGCTTCTAGAATATGCGGTGTCGTACAAATTATGTCGGAATACCATACAGTCGTGACGTAAAAATATTAACATCATATGATTAGGACCTAACATGGGATTTGATTGTCCCTAGGACGGTTTATAAACGTAAACGCGACCGGCGCCTTGCTGGCCGCTCGGCTCTATATATATATGTAGACTCAAATATATTCACCGATAGGAATAAACTACAATTTTTCGTATTCTACAACCTCCAGTGATACGATCAGACTCGACGATTTTTATCCTTGGATGGTACGTATCTTTTTATCCCTAGAGATATATCTTTTAAGGACCTGGCGGTGTCATATACTAGTGATGAGTCCCTCATGTCAAAACGTTTCCACTCAAATATTGAACTGTACGAAGACTGCTTTTCCTGTGCTTTTCTCACAGGTTCGTCTCATCCTACAAATCTAGTGGCATGCACCTTGAAATCTAGAAGGTCTCAGTGTTTGCTTATCCCGCATGCGAAAAGGACGTCGTAAAGGGATTATTCTTATTCCACTTGAGTCACTTGACCACTACTCTAAATATGTCCGAAACACGCCAGTGAAGTGGTGAACCTCGAGAAGAACGAGAAACGTCACCCAAACGAATCCTTAAACTCGGCTTGATTGAAATCCTGTGTGAAAGAACTACGGCGATTCTTCAGTAGCTCTACGAAGGAATGACGAATATGATTATGAGCGCGAGATTCAAATGTCGATTTGCATGCTGGTCTTACTGTTGTTAGTTTGTGTTTTAAGAGCAAATGCAGCCAGTGACTGTGGAGAGTCGTGTGGTGTCGAATATAATCCACTAGGCCCACTGGTGAAATGTAGTTTCTTGTAAGTTTTTGTGCTTTTCAGTTGAATTCTTTTAGCATGTTTGTTTGGTTTTTAGTTCAGTATTACCTCTCTAACTTGCTTCTAAGAAGTATCTGAATTCTTCATTAGAAAAACACGAATTCCTGTGCTGTACTAAAGCCTATACTAACTCCATCCAGACTCCATTGGTCTCTATTCCCATAAGCACCCTACGGGATTAGTTTTCTAGCTTAGAGGTGCCTTATATAGAATACTAGGCTTAGATGCACCACAACCTGTCAATCTAGTTAGACCTGTTGAAAAATTTGTGTTTAAAAATATATTTAATGATAGATTTTCCTTAGTTCAGAAATTTTGGCACTGTTGTGTCAGAAATGAAGTCGTGGCATCCCGGATCGTTACAGTACAAGAGAGTCAAAGTCGATGCCTGAAAGCCAAAAAGACAAAGATCATCTGTTTCAACAACAATAAAAGTTTTATACTAAATTCATGTTTGTTCCTAACAAATACGCAGTTTATTTTTAATTTTGTTTCCAAGTATTTACAGTTAAAAAGGATGACGTGACTGAAACAAACTTCAGGTGACCAGCTGTTAGGGTAACAAAGTCACCAGAACATGTTTGGATCCTCGCAGATGTTCATGTAGCCTACTGACAATGCAGCTTATACTGTTTACCTTTTTTGAAGTTTCTGTGGTGAGGTAAAGACAAGCAAAGTTGAGCAACGAAATCTGCAAGTTAAATTTTGACTGAAATAGTATAGGCTCCAGCAAGACCATACCGCCATGACACATGTTAAAATTAATTATAGGTGCAAACTTTAATTTTGGTGGTAGAAAATTCAGAGAAACCATGACATCATCACCACATTAGCATGCAAATGCATGCCACCATTTTCTCTTTGTGATTTTATCAAAACTGGTTGTTGTTTTTTTGCATCAGAGGTCACTGAAAATGGATTAGGGTGAACTCGGGAAAGTCCGGCCATTTACTATGCTTTTTTTTTCAAAAGCGTGATGGAAGATTTGCTGTTGAATGTCGGACTCGGATGGAAGTATCTCTAGGCTAGTTGACATTCTTGCAGATATTTTGCATATCTTGGTTTCGTGATAACTTCACTCAGTTGAGTTCCGTGGTCCTTCTAACTAGGACACCTCAGGATGGCCGGATTTACCCCAAATTTGAGGTAAGTACGGCCATCCCCATCTATCTTTTTTATTTTTTAAGATAAAAATAACTGGAGCCTGACATCTTGTAGAGCATGCTGCGACCACTATGAATGCATCTCTAAAATCAGACTATATCATCAACAGAAGCCACCACATGTAAGAACTATTGACCCAAACCTCCTCAGTAACAGCACTACCCTGCTAGGGGTAGTGATCTCTTCTGATCTAACTTGGCATGAAAACACAAGGTTGATTGTAAAAAAGGCAAATGGTGCTATCCAAATGCTGAAGACTCTAAAGAAATTCCGGGTTCCTAAGGATAAACTAAAATTAATTTTCTGCATGTTCATCCGCCCACTAGTAGAATATGCATGTCCTGTTTGGCATTTCGCTCTTACAAAAGAAGAAAGTGATAAAATTGAACGGGTTCAGAAGAGGTCTCTACAAATCATTTACGGAGGTTCCCCACTGCCTTACTCTTTTTATCTAAAAGAATACAAACTTGACCCCCTTTTTGTCCGTCGAGAGAAACTGTGCCTAAAATTTGGCTCAACCCTCCTCCTCCACCCCATCTACAAGAACTTCCTCCCGCCTCCCTTTGTCCCCCTCAGATCCCGACTCCCCAGAGAAGCGGCTGCGAAAGTTCCAAAACTGACACCGGTTTACTCCAGGTCACAGCGTTATTCTCGAAGCTTTGTGCCGAGTTTTGTTCGTACTTTTAACAATTCGTAACTTGTGCGTTTTATCCTATTCTTTTTGTTTTTCTCGTTGACAAATCTTTCTTGTATTAAGTGTTTTGACTAAAAGATACCGTATTTGGGCTATGCCTATGAGAGATTGTATCTTGTTTACATTAAATGATTTGATTTGATTTGATTTGATTTGATTTTTCCTTAGTCACGGTACGGCCGGCTGTTAGTACGGCGGAAGCACTTGCCCAAAAAACTGTTCTTTTTGGGGGTAGGTCCGGCCATCCATCTATGTCAAGCAGCTATGTAGAGTAAAATGTGGAAATATTCTGGGGAACTCGTCAATCACCATAGATTCTAAGTACACTTCCAAAAAAGCTACAACTGATAGCATCTCTGAGAAAAACTGACTTTAGTGGAGTCCCCTACCCTGGAACCGTAAAAATGCCCGTCCTCGAATTTTCAACCTGTTATAACTCCGCGAGGTAAACACAGTGGTGGTAATCTCCGACACTGTTCCCAAGCGCTACCCTTAAGGATGAAAAGATGATAGTCAGCCACAATAAATCCCAAAAAACACAGACGAGAGGTGAAATGGCTGGACTTACCCCGTGGCCGGAATTTCCCGAGTTCACCCTATGAGAGAAAGTGTGAATATGATCTTCAAGTGCTAAGAAAGTGGGATTTACTGGTATGATTGGTCATTTAGTCCTTGGTACCAACAAATTTTTCTAGGCAAGTTCAGTTAGTTTTTCTATAGCTTGTGTAATTTTACTGTAGGCTGTCTCTACATCTCTTGTTTCTGATGAAATTTTTCAAGAGTTAGTTATATGGAGTTGTAAGTTTTAATAGGATACAGTAGTAACTATTACCGCTGCATGCTACTATAGCAAACTGGATGCTATTATAGCAAGAGATGGTGCTACTGGACACTACTGTTTAAGATCAGCCCACTATCAGGCGCATTAAATGATAGTATTCTGTACTGTTACATATCATATCATGCAACTTTTTGGTACAACTACAATACTACACAGGCTACACAGTTTTCATTGGGTTGACACTTATCTTACCAGAGATGGAGTCAGCTTTCTCTGCAACAGTTTGTCTTTGAAAATACAGCTGTCCTCAGAAGCCCTGAAGGTTATTGTTTTATCAAGCACCAGTGTTCACTCTGTGATTCCCACCTGTGCCCTGTGGGCTGTGTGAATCATTCCCTAAGCTGAAAAGAGATAAAAATGAAAAGAGATAAAAACTGCCGAAAATAGATAAAAATGCGAAAAATGATCTTTCCGACATGAAATGGCTCAGAAACATCGTTTTTCAAAAATACCATTACTTTCCCAGTGAAACTAGCGATTTTTATTGTTAGCTCTTGTCAACTCTACCCAGTCTTCCTCTCCCCAATGCAGCTTCGGGAGGCTAAATATTTGAAAACTGAACGGCTGTGGATAAAAAGTGGGGAAACCAAGCTAAAGAAAAGAAGTCCAAAACAGAAGATAAACATGATGGTCTACTGTGTATTGAAACAACACTTTGAAGCATCTCATATCCTTACGCGTGAAAGAGTTGTCATGGAGCTTGAAGCTTTCAGCGAAGTGTGAGTTGTGTGAGTGGAAAAACTCGGCTCTGTTGAAAAAGCACTAGAAAGTCATAGCATAAAACAAAACAATGACAAAAGGCTATTGAGCAATTTCACAAGGGAGCTAGGGTTAATAGAAAAGGGAGAATAAGCAAGAGGGGTCCTTTAAGTTTTGCTATTTGGTCCAGAAATCATGGTATGGTTGATCAAAAGACCTGCATGCAATAGCAATATGCAATATTTTCGTTTTTGTTTAGTGCATAACACAAAATTCATCACCATCATTAGTGCCTTGTACTTTCAGAACCTTGGAGTTTGTGGATTGTGAAGAACCTCTCGACCTCAGAGGAAATAAAACAGCTCAGGATGAACTTGGATATGGATGCTTGAAGGTAATGTATAATCCCTAGCTGACCCCGATCCAGGCTAAACCAGCATTAGAAGAATGTGTCAGTGTAAAATTAAGATCAGTTCATCTGCACCATAGACCTACTACCCTCTTGCAACCCCTTTGCGAGTTTTGGTGTGCTTGTATGGTTCCTTTTTTAGTGTTTTTTCGTTCTTTTGAAGCAAAACTGCTCGGCTATAAAACTTTTGTTTTAAACGCTAGTAATCAGTAGCCTTTTTAGTATCTACGTAATCACCTGACACTATTATGCCAGAATCATGCTATCTGAAAAATTTAACATCCAAATCGCAAGTTTTACTTGGGTCCGAGTTTCTACATCCCTTCGTAAAAGCGGCTGCCATTATGCTTGTGATGTTATTTATAGTTTCCTGGCTGACAACTAGTTTGGAAAAAGCTGTTTTTTGTGTAATATTTCCTTATTTTTCTCCCCCTATTGTAAATGATGGGTTTTTAAGGTGGGCTTTAGTTACTATTTACAATGATAGTAGTAGTTTATTACACTAAGGCCTTGAGGCCATGGTAAATCACAAAACAGTAGAACAAAATTTACATGTTACATTACAATGACACAATCCGAACCTTAAAGTGTACTAAACTATAGAATGTGCTCCGTGTTCGACATTCCCATACAGACGAACCTTCCAAGATTTTTAATTCCAAGAAAAGATTAGAAGTAATTAAAAGAAGTTATTAAAATAGCTCCTTTCCAGTTTGGTGGCCAGAGGTATGAAGAAGTTGAAAAGACGAAAGTTCACTGCACTGTTTTGCCCAACATTGAATGTTTTGGACCTCGGCGATTTCTTAGAGATGGCTTTGCTTGCATAAGGTAAGAATCTGACATAGGCTACCCCTTATCTATCTCGCTTGTATAAGCTACTGTCGGGTAGCCTACTCCTCCGATCCGACATGAAAATTTTTTTAGGGAATGTTCATTCAGAAGGGATACAAAACAGCGGGACAAAGCACATGCGAGGGTTTAATCACTCACCAAACAGGTGAGTAGTAGCCTAAGTGCCCTCGAACACATCATTAAAGTTTAACTGAAAAGCCAACTTATTTTTGTATCATTTTGACTGAACACACTGCATTATATGGCTTGTGTTAAGGGATTTTTTATTTTTCACTATTAGTTCTAGTATGATATTCAGAATATCTACGGCCGTCCTCAAAACGCAAAATTCTACTGACGCGGAAAATTTGAATCTGGATACAAACGCGACTTTTCAGTGGCCAGTGATTAGCTCGCAGAAGGTAGTTCACTGCGTGAACGCATATTTTTCGTAAATTGTTTTCGTCAAGCATACAACACAGGGACAAGCGCATAGAGATGCTACAAATCTGACAGGAAAATTCGACTATATGAAAATCGATTGTTCGTGATAGCGGAGCAACGAAGTAACGCATTTCATTGGATCTTCGAGCCTCTTTAAGTGAATAATTGATGGGTAACTGGTTTGTCCTATCTCAGCCCTTTTCAGTTAAACTTTAAGAGTTAGTAACACGCATTAAGGATTTTAATTAAGCGAGAGTTTTCGTGAAAATGAGTTATTGATACTAGAGCTATGGATCTTAGCCCCTGCATCTACTGTAAATTATTCAGAGCCCTACGACAATCGGTTTCAGAGATACAGGAGTTGCTCAAAAGATCTGATCAAAAAGGGCTAAGCGACAAGGGTCAAAAAGAGCTAGGCGACGTTCATTTTTATATCGGTAAAAAAAGAATCTTAAAGTGCCTTTCTTCTCGTCGCTTTAAAGAGTGATGTTATTTGACATACAAATCGTCAAGATCGGTTGAAAAATAGGCTTTTAAAATATTTTTTCTTCTCCTGAAGAAAAACATATTTTTGAATGTTTGAAAAATGTCGCGCGACAGCGACGATATACTTCTGGACAGATGATCAGGTAACCAGTCCAGTAAGTGGCTCGCTTTTGCACTATTTATGCCATAGCTTTCATCTCTGGAATGATCGAAAACAAGGTGAGAGCAGTGGAGTCTCGTAAAGCATTGTTCAAATAGGTGTAATAAGGTGCATTACGGCGTATAAGATAAGATTTATTTCCGTAAAAGAACAAAGGGCCATGGAAACACCAAAACAACACCCAAAACAAAACCATAACCTCAACATTTACACAAGAAAATTTTCCCTGTGAATCATGGCTACCTTGAGGAATCTTCCAAATTTCTAATATCAATAAAACTTTTACTTTTCAAAATTTGTTTAAACCGTTCCTCCCCCCACACCATTTCCCCAAAAATTTCCTTCCTCAGGTCTTTTAACTCCTGACACTCACCCATTAAATGGAAAATACATTCATTCATTTTACCGCACATCTGACAGAAGTAGGGACCACAAAGCACCCGAAACTTAACCAAATATATCCTTCTTAATCCTACCGGTAAACAATCTGCCCTGTCTAATTATTAATTGAACTTGATCTAAAAAAATTCTCGCCTTAAAATAAATGTCTTCCACCATGCCTCCTTGGCTGCGGCATAAAACCTAAGGGAATCCAAAGCAGCCAGCCTACACTGCCAATCTTGCACCTCCTGTTCTCTTAGCCTAATCTCTACTTTTTTCACAATACTACCTATGTTGTCCCACCTTTTTCCCTCATTCCAAATACAAGCTGTTGTACAGTTTCCTCTTTTCTTCAGGCGCGCTGTAATAAGAGTTGCGTTTTTGCGATTACCATGGTATCTGTTACCACGATAACTGGATCTGCAATTAGTTGTTTTTGCAGTCACCACACCACCCAAAAGAAATACTGATATCCAGTTACATCACTAAGCGCTGAACTCCTTTCTCACTAATTTGACAAAATTTGATGAAAGTGAGATGACTTTCCAGATACCACGACCAGATACCACGGTCGGACCGTGATATCTGAATATCTGTTGCCACGATAACTGGCCATATACCACGACAACTGCAAAAACGCCTTTTGACTGTGGTATCAGATACCACGATAACTGCAAAAACGACTTTAGACCGTATATCAGATACCATGGTATCAGCAAAAACGCAACTAAGGGGAATAAGGAAAATAGACTTTGGTTATACTTTCGCTTATGCAGAGCAGAGCCAATCAGATCGCTTGCAACGCTAATGCCCGGGCCACATTCAGTCACATCTGTACGTAATTTGGTTCGCAAATTTGGTTATTACCCACTCTTACTTTTCATCCTGGTCACACCTGGCACGAATAAATTCAAGATATATCCCCACCATCATCACTCATTTGTAAACAATACTAGCTAAAGTCAGCGACTTTGGTCTGTGATTGGTCCAAAGACGTTTACGTTACGTTTCAAAATGGCGGAGATGGATTTTTCCATCTCGTCTATTTTACGTTTTCAGCGTCTTTTCTTCCCAGTTTCGACCGTCTTAACGGTCTTATTACCGGCGTTATTACCAGGTGTGACTATAGTGGGACCCGGGCATAAAACTGCAGAACGCTGCATTGATAAGAACCCCTTCACGTCCTATTTGAACAGGGGTGTGTATTAAGACGTAAACATCGCGTATAGCGCTATTCAGCTTTTGAACAATGCTCAATTCGTGACACATTTCTTCTTGCCGTCGGAAAGATCGGTCTCTGGAGCTCAACCGTCTTTTTCGCGAGAAATTTGAATTACCTTACCCTTAGAGCGTGTTCCACCCTACTTACCGTAGTTACTACGCTAGTTACCGTAGTTACTACGCTAGTTACCGTAGTTACTACGCTAGGCTGGAACGCTTTTTGAATTTTTCGGTCACATATCTGACCGCTGGGTGATCCGACCAATCACGTTACAGAGATGCGTAGTTACTACGCTAACTACGCTCCCGAGCGTGGTAAGCAAATAGTTACTATTAGTTACTATTTTGAGAAGGTTGGAACGGTCAGCGTAGTAACTTTTCGTGAGGCTGGAACGGAAATAGTAACTAATAGTTACTATTGGTAGAGGGGTGGAACACGCTCTTAATCCGCACTTCGGAGCGAATAAGGTCCATGATGGAAATGTTACGAGTGAATGAAATGAATGTTTAATAGCCAGTTGGCCGTACAAAACACATAATGGTAACAATACACTTTACATCACTCAATAATTATCTTATTTAACTAATACGCTCTTTAAAAATTGGCACATTTTAAGTATCTTAGCTTTATTTTTCGTGTCAAGAACATCTAGGAACTTAATACCCATTAAAGGACCCCTCTTGCTTATTCTGCTTTTTATAATATATCTAGCTCCCATACAGAATTATAAGCTTCTAAAATCCCCACCTTTCTCCATTGTTTCGTTTTGTGCCTACGAAATTTTAGCGCTTTTTTGGCCTTGCCGAGTTTTGCCCGTCACACAACGAAACGTTTGCCGGGATCATCAACGTCTGCTGACAGCTCTTTCACACGTAAGGATCTGAGAAGCTTTTGTTTATTACTTCTTTTATTTGCTTAGTTTTCAGACTTTTGAACCACGGCGCGATCAGTTTTCAAATGTTTTGCGCCCAGCAGCCGCGTCGGAGAGCAGGAAGGCTGGACATAGTCGACATGCGCTAACAAGAAAATCGCTAATTTCAGATGGAAAGTACTGGTATTTTCGAAAATGTTTTTTTTCTGATCCATTTCATAGGGAAAATATTATTTCTAGTAAGAGTTGTGCTGTAAGAAAATGTCTCCTGGGGTCTGAGAGTTGCTCGCATTCTACCAGAAAGTGTCCCGCTTCCTCTGTGCTCCGCTTCTGGTTGGAGGGGCTTCTACTGTCTTGTTCTCTGATAATGTTGGTTCTGAAAGCATCAAAGTTTTAGTTTTGTGGAGAATAATTTTGGAAATTTTTGGGAGAGGAAAGAGACACCACAAAATAGATTCCCTTTGGAGGGAGGGCATCTATTGGCGTGGGAAGAGCGAGGATATTTTGGAAAAAGGAAAAGGTTTTGGTGGGATTCTCCAAAATGAAAATTCTTAATTTTTGACTGCTAATTTTTTAAATGAGAAGAAATTGGGTAAAAAATTGATGAAAAAATAAGTAAAGATTTTAATATTGTATAAAATTTTGAAAAGTAGCGTTAGAGGACAGTGTAGGTGACGCTAATTAGAAACGCCGGTCTTGTTAGTATTTGATATTTTTTGTTGTGATTTTTAGACCGTTGGTCACCGAGGGAAAGTGGAGGCGTAGTCACCAGACCAATTCGTTTTGGGCTGGAAGAAATTAAAAGAAACTACGTGGCTTAAAAAAAAAAAGAATAAAAAAAAAACATCACAGAATTGATACGGACTTGGGATTGAGAACGGAGGATTGAATGCATTTTCCACCATATCCCTAGCCACAAAGAGATATATTTGACGAAGCAAAACGGATAAGTCAGCTACATTTTATTGGAGCTATATTTCGGCCCTTCTTGGCAAGGGTCCTCTTCAGGCTCAAGCCGCTCAAGCTGGAAAATGAAACTGAAATTTTTTTAAATTTTCCAGCTTTAGCCTGAAGAGGACCCTTCCAAGAAGGGCCGAAATAGAGCTCCAGTAAAATGTAGCTGACTTATCTGTTTTGCTTCGTCAAATATGTTTCGCAGTCAGCTTTGGGTAAAGGAATATCCACAAGGAGATCCTACACAATGAGATCGTAGATTAACTGGCGGGAGGCGCAGCCGCATCTCTAACCCCGGACAACAGAAATTACATCGGTCCGAGATATCATCCGACAAAGGGCATAGCTTTTCCTTATTGGGTTGGAGGTCGGTCCCGCTTCAATAGAGGAAGCGGAGGCTGGAAAGAGTTCATAAATACAACCCGTAGGCTTGTAGTTAGGATTTTACTTCTAGGCTAACTAAACATTAAAAAAAAAAAAAACTAACATGTGTTTTCGTCAAGAAAAAAGACTTGGCCTGTGACTTGAAAGCTGAAAGGGTAGAGTACGCAACCCTTACCTCATCAGGTACTGAATTCCACACCCCGGAGCAAATTGTTTTACGGGGGGCGCTCGCCAACTGCCGGGCATTCGGAGTAGAACACTCGTGGAAATCCCGATTTTGCGAAAACAAATTCTGAAAAGATGAATTTAGATGATCATAGAAAAGAAACACTAATACCAAATACATAAAATCAACAAAGACGATTAAATAAATAGCGCTGACCAGCATAAAATTGTAACTCCTTTTTTCTATCCAGATACGGCTCACACTACTTCCTATCAACCCTTCTCTACAGCATCTTACTTGGCTTTCTCGGACTCGACAGATTTTGCCTCGGACACACCGGGACTGCAGTAGGGAAAGTATTAACGCTAGGTGGTGTTGGCATCTGGTGGATGGTTGATATAATCCTTTTGATAACGGGAGGCTTACAGCCCGAAGATGGAACAAATTGGGTACCCTATGCCTGATCTTTTTTATTTATTCATTTAAATATTTTGTAAATAATAACCTGTAAATAAACGTCTCCGAGTATTGCCTAGTATTTTGACGTTCAGAATATGCACTGCTGACCCGACAAGACAACAGTTGCGTTTTTGCAGATACCATGGTATCTGATACCACGGTATGAAGTCGTTTTTGCGGTTATCGTGGTATCTAACACCACGTTCAAAAGGCGTTTTTGCAGTTATCGTGGTATCTGGCGAGTTATCGTGGTATCTGACATTCAGACACCCCGGTCCGACCGTGGTAACTGATCGTGGTATCTGAAAAAGTTATCTCAATTTCATCAATGTTTGTCAAATTGGTGGGAAAGAAGTTTGGCACTTAGTGGTGTGACTGAATATCAGTTTTTCTTTTGGGATGACTTTGTGAAAAGTGCAATTTCGGCAATTGTCGTTTTTGCAGAGCAACCGTATATCAGATACCTCGGTAACAGCAAAAACGACTAGTTGCAGATCCAGTTACCGTGATAACAGATACCTTGGTATCTGCAAAAACGCAATTAACGTCGCCCCGACGCGGAATATTTGAACTTTAACAAGAGCGTGCGTGTCAATTGCTAATGAAGCGAACATCAAGAAATGTTCATTTCCAGACCCTCTATAATCCCAATAAGATTTAAGCTGGAACCCCACTGGCAATAGTAAGCTTAGTTGCGTTTTTGCAGATACCATGGTATCTTACTTAGTCGAATATTTCCCCATACCCTGTCCGCTACGAACGAGCGAAGGTTACTAGCGTCGCGCCACATCACGTGTCGTTACCTCTACAAAAAGCTAAATAACTGTCAACCCGCGGATGAGGAAAAGTAGGACTAAAAGCTAATTGGTTCTATGGACGCGCTCCAGAGCGGGTCAACGCGCGGAGTACGCCTCCTGCCAGCCTCCTCCAGTATTTCTTGTGCAATAAGCAACGGCGAAGACGGAAGAGGAGTAAACGGGTATCAACATTAGCTCAAAGCTACAGTAAAAATACCTCTTGGTCCGCTCAGTTTATCGGGGTTTTGAAGTACTCAACTATTCAAACTATTGTAATGAATGAATCTTTTTATTTACCTCTAGGTAAATCATTTACATAACCGATTTGGATCCGGGCACTGTGGGGGGAGTTAGGGGGGGTCCGGAATTCCGGCGATGTGCTAGGACGATGAAACTTTTCGGAAAATTAGAGATTCGACAAGATTGGCTCAGAAGGCGTCACTTAAAAAATACGACCATTCCTTAAAGTATGCTACTAGTCTTAACCGCAAAGTAAAAAAAAAAATACTGTTAAATTTTCATGATCCCCGTGAGCCCATGATCATTTTTGCCTAAAGGGTTTTCCTTACAAATGAATTTATAGCTCCCTTAAAGTGCCCATCTTAACTGCAAAGTCATATTCCTGTGCAGCTCGTCAAGTTTAACAGTAGGCTATATTTGTTACTGCATATTTATTTATCATTTTTCTGTTTTTATACCAAATTGGCAAGTAGAGGAGGAATTTACAGTAACGGAAGTATGCGATTCGAATAGCAACTACATCCTTTTTCTTCAGCAAGGGATAAGTCCAGAAAGGTTTTAAAGGACACCTGAACAATGAAACCATACTTGAATTCACCGTGGAGAATGCATTTACAGACATGGCCACGGAGAGCATTCTTCTCCTGAGCGTGACGTTTTCAAAATAGGGATGTTCGTTTCCGTAGGTTTGCACATGCAGACTCCAAGACAAAATGCGCAATTCATTCAAATCTTGTACAGCGCTGGCCGGATCGTATTGGAATTTATTGTAGATATATTTGGATTAGGTATTCTGCAGGCAATGTTAACGGAAGTCATACAGATAGGGATGATACTTGGTACTCTTTATTCAGGTGTCCTTTAATAAAAAAAACATAAACAGTAAACAGTGCGAGGGGTGCTTTAACCCGTCCAGTTCTTCACAACCGCACATAAAATGAATAAGACTCTTATCTCCCTCGCACATTGGACTAAAGCAAGGACCAAATTTCTCCATAACATTAAAATAAATACCCTATCTTGGGGAGTTGCTTTATTGCAGGTTTTTGGGATCCCAAAACGGAAGTGGAGGGATACCTATGACATCGCAAAAGTTGTCCGTCTGTCTGTGAGCACGATAACTCGCGAAGTGAACGAGATGTTTTGATGAAAATTGGTGTGAGGGTTCTTTGGGTCAAGGGAAAGGTCAAGTTCGTAGATGGGCTATGTAGCCCTACATTTGGGGGTGGGGGAGGGGGTTCAAATTAAGGGGCAAACAAACTATTTTTAAACAGCTTTTGAGATAGTCGATTATGGTGTAAGAAGGCATGCTGAACACAATTATGAAAACTATTTTCTCGCCGGACAAGTGGTTCGCCCGGAATCTGGCCAAAACCGGAAAGTCTGTTAAAAGTAAAAGTTTTATTTGAAGTTGATTATATGTTCGATTTGGGGGTAAGAACAGATGCTGAATCCGTATATGACAATCATTTCTTACCCTGACATGTAGTTCGTCCGGAATCCGGATGAAACCGGATAATTTGTCATAAGTTAAAGTTTTATTTGAAGTTGATTAGTTGTTCGACAGAGGCGTAAGGAAATACACTGAATTCACTTTTGAGCTTTGTCTGCCGGACAAGAAGTTCCGAAATTTGACCGAAACCAAAAAATTGGCAGAAGTAAGGCAGGAAGTTCCGATCGATTTCGTGGAAATAGATATGACTTTGAAGGGTAAACACACATGCTGTATCCACATCTGAGCTTGTTTTTCTCAGATGATTAGTTGTTTGGCCTTAATCTGTTTCTAAATTTTAGTAGTAAAAATGTTTAAGGAGTCTGGCGAAGACTGGATCTGGCGAAGGCAAGACCCAGCTGGATTATATATTACATTTTTGGGATCCCATCGGAACCTTTGGTCTTGTTTCTTTTAGCTACAGCCTGTCGAAGAACCTTGCTAAAGAGTATCGCAACACTGCGAGAATAAATCTTTGTGCCATTAAATATTAGCGGGTAGTTCTCAGAACTTTGACTCAGAGTCTGTCCACTTTCCCTCCAACATTCAGTGGAACTTTCAAGACAATATCTCTCATTAATTTTCCCGAAACTCCTAATTACTGGTGTTTTATTCCCTCTTTTCCATTCAGGGATTTTTGAAAAGGCTTTTGTATGGCTTGAGTCCTTCATCACGTTTTTAGAAAGTCAATAGCAAAGATGCTTGATAGCTGCTTGACGGAAGGTAGGATGTTGAGAAAATTGAAAGTTCTGTGTCAGCAGTGACACCCTAAGGGTGGAATTATAAACTACCTTGACTTATAAACTGCCTATAAGCGATTACCATTTTTTCGTATAGAGAGATAGCAGCCTCCCCGACGAAAACGGGCATTTTACATCTTGACTTACTTTGACTTGTGTCTCCTGCCGGGCGTGGCTCAGCGTAGAGAGTGATGTCAGCCTCCTACAACTGGTGCGATTAGCAGCTAACGCTGGTGCATCGTGGACATCGATGTTTGCCGCGGGGTCGTTTCCAGCCGGCTTCTGCGGGGTTAAAGTCCAGCACGATTTTCGCAGGTAGGTGTGATGGCATTCTAAGGAGGTGACCGTACCATCGTAGGGTGCGCTCCGCAATTTGGATGGAAAACAGTGTCTGCTGCTTTGTCTGTAGTAACTTCTGGTTGCTGACGAAGTCGAACCATCTCAGCCCTTCTATCTTCCTAAGGCTTTTCGTCTGGAACACGTCTACGGTCTTGAGAGCTGTGATTGTGGCCGGCCAGGTCTCTGTTCCATAAAGAATTACAGACCCGACCAGGGCGTTGAAGATTTGCAGCTTTGTGTTCCGAGTAATACTTGGTTTCCGCCAGAGGTGACGATTTAACCTCCCCATGGCAGCAGATGCCTTGGCTATTCTTGCTTGTAGTTCAGGGAGAAGCGAACCGTCAGCAGCAATGACAGAGCCCAAGTACGTGAACTGCTGAACCACGTCGACAGTAGGTGTTTGGTCAAGGGCCACAGGAGGGTTGGCGATTCTAGAGGATGGATCAACGACCATAATCTTGGTTTTGTCCCAGTTGACCTGTAGTCCTACTTTCACAGCTTCTTCTTGTAGGATATGAAGTGCTTCCACCAGTTGTTCCATGGATTCCTCCATGAGCGCCAGGTCGTCGGCAAAGTCAGCGTCCGAGAGGATGCGATCGCCAAATTTAAGTCCAATCATCATGGAAAAAAATTAAATTCAAAAGTTTTAACATTGTGAGGCATAGGAGTTTACTATATAAGTACTCTAAACCTGTAAGTTATTGGAACGTTTTTACGATCCTTTCTTGATGGTTTGGAATACGCCGCTCATAAAATCCACGGACGAATTGCCGGGAGGGAACAAATATATCCACGTTTGTGATCTCACCGAAGCCTTTTGTTCTTGTTGTTCTTTGGTCATTTGTGCTTAGGTCGAGTCTGGATGGTTTTCCTGTTTCCTGTTTTGTGTATGATAATGTAAAATCACCTCCGCATCGTCTATTTTCGTAGTCGACTACGAGTATCTTGTACTTACTTGTACTTGTACTTGTAATGGGACCAGACGATTGCCGCCGCACCCGGCGTCCACGAGTTGCCGAACGGTGGTGTCCCAGTTGTCTCTGTCTTGCGCCAGCTCCTGAGCGAAATTCAGCCAGCAGCTATCCCACCTTCTGTCGAAGCGGCGAAAACCACCTACAGGCTCAAGGTCCTTTCTGACGGTCGTCCACCAATTCTGAGTTGTCCACCCGGTCTCCTTCGCCAAGAGGGAAGGGGTTCTGCTATGTGATACGCCTTTCCGTTTTCATTGTCCTAGCTTATGTGGAAGCGTTTCACGAGATTTCCGGTGCCCCCCTCCGGCCTCCCCCCCAGTAATCAGATTCGGACCAGAGGACGACTTGTTTGACTAGGCGGTCATTTGGGCGCCAGAGGACGTGACCAAGCCAGCGTAGGCGACGGGATTTGATGACGGCTGTGGTTCTTTCTATATTCGTACAGCGACGGCAGACTTCAGTGTTCGATCCTCGGTCTGCAAATCTTACTCTGAGTAGGGACCCATAAATTTCCTGTAATGACTCGCCAATTCAGGGGGCTTACGAGCGTGGTAAGCAAATAGATAGGTACTTTACTGTAGTTACTATTCGAGAAGGTTGAAACGGTAAACGATCACTTTTCACGAGATTGGAACGAAAATAGTAAATAACAGTTACTATTGTATGAAGGGTGGAACACGCTCTTGATCTACGCTAAGAGCCATCGGCCATGGCAAAAACAAAACAAAAAAAAACACTAATGAACAAATACCTCGGCGTCGCCAACTATTTAATATTTCCATAATAGCTCGCTGTAAAAAAAAAAATCTTGCAGTATTTGCTACTGGGATTAATCTTGTCTCTACTGAGATAAGATTATCTCTAATTCGGATTAATCCTATCCCAGTAGAGGTAAGGTTAATCCCAGCAGCAAATAGTGCAGTTAACTTTAATCCTTACTAGGAGATAATACGGGAGAATAATACATTTTTGGTCGGAGATAATAGGAGATATACGACGGATCCACTGGTGTGGTACTGCCAGATCAAAATAACACTAGGGAGTAGCGTCAAGACCTATGCTTTCCTTGCTTCGCAAACGGGCCATACTCATAGCGCCGCCCACTAAGTTTGCGGCATTTAAAGCGGGATAAACTTGCGGATTTTAAGAAATCTCTAGTAAAGCTAAGATGCGGTCTGCACACATCGAGGAAACAGGTTGTATCTTTTGTTTGCTGTGTTCAGGATATGAAGTTATTGGACCCAGCGCTGGTGCACTACTGATTGAGTTTCAGTAGGGAAGTTCACTATCGCTAGTGGTGCTAGTGTCGCAGCTATTCGAGTTGTGTGCGTAACTTCTTTCAAGTCTTGGCGCTACTTCCTAGTGTTATTTTTCACTGGGTTGGGTTCTGCAAGGCTAACCACAGACGACGAAGCTGTAAAACGGTTACCTGGTGAAACCTAGAAAGGTTCGCTCCTCCCATAAAGGTGGAGCAAACTCATCCAACGGCCAATCCCGTGCCTCGGAACTACCTGTGTTTTGGAAAAACTGTGGAGATCGGCATCCGAGCTGCGAGAGCCTTCAGTGGTTCGCGAGCAATTTCTTTTTTTTTGGGGGGGGCACATATGAGAAACTACGCAAAATCAAATTGCGCCCTCGCTTTTTGGGATCCCAAAACGTAAGTGGAGGGATACCTATGACAACGCAAAAGTTGTCCGTCTGTCCGTCCGTCCGTCCGTCCGTCTGTCCGTCCGTCTGTCCGTCTGTCCGTCTGTCTGTCTGTAAGCACGATAACTCTCGAAGGCAGTGAGATATTTTGATGAAACTTGGTGTGAGGATTCTTTGGGTCAAGAGTAAGGTCGAGTTCGTAGATGGGCCCTGTAGCTTTACATTTAGGGGTGGGGGAGGGGGTTTAAATTAAGGGGCAAGCAAAATTTTTTTAAACAGCTAATGTGATAGTCGATTATGGGGTAAGAAGACACGCTGAACACGAATATGAAAACCATTTTCTCGCCGGACAAGTAGTTCGTCCGGAATCCGGCCGAAACCGGAAAGTTTGTTAAAAGTAGAAGTCTTATTTGAAGTTGATTAGATGTTCGGTATAGGGGTAAGAAGGCATGCTGAACAAGAATATGAAAACCGTTTTCTCGCCGGATAAGTAGTTCGTCCGGAATCCGGCCAGAACCGGAAAGTTTGTTAAAAGTAGAAGTCTTATTTGAAGTTGACTAGATGTTCGATATAGGGGTAAGAAGGTATGCTGAACACGAATATGAAAGTTATTTTTCGCCAGACAAGTAGTTCGCCTGGAATCTGGCCGAAACCGGAAAGTTTGTTAAAAGTAAAAGTTTTATTTGAAGTTGATTAGATGTTCGATCTAGGGGTAATAAGAGATGCTGAATCCGTATATGACAATCATTTTTTTGCCGGACAAGTAGTTCGTCCCCATCACTCGCCGAAAAATATATCTGTTTTATCGTTACATAAGCGATTATATTTGTTTTTACCATGATTTCTAAAATTCGTTTTCTTAATGATTAGTTGTTTCTTCCTTTTCCAAAGTTCATCAGTAAAAATCTTCTAGAAGTCTAGCGGACACTGGAGAAGATAAAACCGATTTGTCTGGATCAAATATTCGGTTTTGGGATCCCATCGGAACCTTTGGTCTTGTTTGCTTTATCAGAAGCAGTGCAATGTTTAGGAGTATAGGCTACACGTCGTTTCAGAATCAGGGTTGCCACATCTCAGAGGCGTCACTACTAGGGGGGGAGGGGGGACGCCCCCCCCCCCAATGTTGTCGGCCAGTCGGTAAAAAAGAGCCGAGTCGGCACGAAGCGTTGCGATTTTTGGGATCCCAAAACGTTAGTGACGGATACCTATGACATCGTAAAAGTTGTCCGTCCGTCTGTCTGTAAGCACGATAACTCTCGAAGGGAATGAGATATTTTGATGAAACTTGGTGTGAGGATTCTTTGGGTCAAGAGTAAGGTCGAGTTCGTAGATGGGCACTGTAGCCCTACATTTAGGGGTTGGGGAGGGGGTTTAAATTAAGGGACAAACAAAATATTTTGAAACAGCTAATGTGATAGTCGATTATGGGGTAAGAAGACATGCTGAACACGATAGTGAAAACCATTTTCTCGCCGGACAAGTAGTTCGCCCGGAATCCGGCCAAAACCGGAAAGTTTGTTAAAAGTAAAATTTTTATTTGAAGTTAATTAGATGTTCGATTTAGGGGTAAGTAGACATGCTGAACACGATGGTGAAAACCATTATTTTGACCGGACAAGTAGTTAGCCCGGAATCCGGCCGAAACCGGAAAATTTGTTCAAAGCAAAAGTTTTATTTGAAGTTGATTAGATGTTCGATTTAGGGGTAAGAAGACATGCTGAACACGATGGTGAAAACCATTTTCTCGACGGACTAGTAGTTAGCTCGGAATCCGGCCGAAACCGGAAAGTTTGTTAAAAGCAAAAGTTTTATTTGAAGTTGATTAGATGTTCGATTTAGGGGTAAGAAGACATGCTGAACACGATGGTGAAAACCATTTTCTCGCCGGACAAGTAGTTCGCCCGGAATCTGTCCGAAACCGGAAAATTTGTTAAAAGTAAAATTTGTATTTGAAGTTGATTAGATGATAGATTTCAGGGTAAGAAGATACGCTGAATCTGTATATGACAATCATTTTTACCCGGACATATAGAGCGTGTTCCACCCTACTTACCGTAGTTACTACGCTAGTTACCGTAGTTACTACGCTAGGCTGGAACGCTTTTTTAATTTTTCGGTCAAATATCAGGCCGCGGGCTGATCGGACCAATCACGTTGCAGAGATGCGTAGTTACTACGCTAACTACGCTCCCGAGCGTGGTAAGCAAATAGTTACTAATAGTTACTATTTTGAGAAGGTTGGAACGGTCAGCGTAGTAATTTTTCGTGAGGCTGGAACGGAAATAGTAACTAATAGTTACTATTGGTAGAGGGGTGGAACACGCTCATAGTTCGTCCGGAATCCGGTTGAAACCGGTTTTTTTTTTATAAGTTAAAGTTTTATTTGAAGTTGATTAGACGTTCTTTATAGGGATAAGGAGATGCGCTGAATTCGTTTCTGAACTATCTTTTTTTGGCTGGACAAGTAGTTCGTTCGGAATTCGGCCGAAAACGGAAATTCGGCAGAAGTAAAGCAGGCGAAGTTTCGATCAGTATCGTCAAAATAAATATGGCTTATACAGGTATATCTGAACTTAATTTTCTCAGATGATTAGCCTGGCGAAGACTGGATCTGGCGTAGAGAAGACGTAGTTGTCTGGTCAAATATTACATTTTTGGGATCCCATCGAAACCTTTGGTCTTGTTACTTAAAACAGTCGATTTTTTTTTCTTAGAAATAGTCGTTTTTTCTTGAAAACAATCGATTTTTCTTGAAAACAGTCGGTTTTTCTTAAAAATAGTAGTTTTTCTCAAAATCAGCCGATTTTTCGTCAACACATTGCAGTCGTTTTTGGGATCCCAAAACGTAAGTGGAGGGATACCTATGACATCGCAAAAGTTGTCCGTCTGTCCGTCCGTCCGTCCGTCCGTCTGTCCGTCCGTCTGTCCGTCTGTCTGTCTGTAAGCACGATAACTCTCGAAGGCAGTGAGATATTTTGATGAAACTTGGTGTGAGGATTCTTTGGGTCAAGAGTAAGGTCGAGTTCGTAGATGGGCCCTGTAGCTTTACATTTAGGGGTGGGGGAGGGGGTTTAAATTAAGGGGCAAGCAAAATTTTTTTAAACAGCTAATGTGATAGTCGATTATGGGGTAAGAAGACACGCTGAACACGAATATGAAAACCATTTTCTCGCCGGACAAGTAGTTCGTCCGGAATCCGGCCGAAACCGGAAAGTTTGTTAAAAGTAGAAGTCTTATTTGAAGTTGATTAGATGTTCGGTATAGGGGTAAGAAGGCATGCTGAACAAGAATATGAAAACCGTTTTCTCGCCGGATAAGTAGTTCGTCCGGAATCCGGCCAGAACCGGAAAGTTTGTTAAAAGTAGAAGTCTTATTTGAAGTTGACTAGATGTTCGATATAGGGGTAAGAAGGTATGCTGAACACGAATATGAAAGTTATTTTTCGCCAGACAAGTAGTTCGCCTGGAATCTGGCCGAAACCGGAAAGTTTGTTAAAAGTAAAAGTTTTATTTGAAGTTGATTAGATGTTCGATCTAGGGGTAATAAGAGATGCTGAATCCGTATATGACAATCATTTTTTTGCCGGACAAGTAGTTCGTCCCCATCACTCGCCGAAAAATATATCTGTTTTATCGTTACATAAGCGATTATATTTGTTTTTACCATGATTTCTAAAATTCGTTTTCTTAATGATTAGTTGTTTCTTCCTTTTCCAAAGTTCATCAGTAAAAATCTTCTAGAAGTCTAGCGGACACTGGAGAAGATAAAACCGATTTGTCTGGATCAAATATTCGGTTTTGGGATCCCATCGGAACCTTTGGTCTTGTTTCTCAATAATAGTCGTTTTTATCCGCAAAAACAGTCGGTAAAAATGACCAGCCAGTCGGTAAATACCTTGTCCCCCCCAAACATTTTGGCTAGTAACGCCTCTGGTTGTTTGTGTTACTCTTGTCTTGCGTATGACATAAAGTTCACTGTGTTTCAGAAAACGTCGAGATGTGCAACTTTAGCAGTAGGGTTTACGACCAAAAATGATTATTTCACGTTTTTGGGATCCCAAAACGTTTGTGACGGATACCTATGACATCGCAAAATTTGTCCGTCTGTCCGTCCGTCCGTCCGTCCGTCTGTCCGTCTGTCTGTAAGCACGATAACTCTCGAAGGGAATGAGATATTTTGATGAAACTTGGTGTGAGGATTCTTTGGGTCAAGAGTAAGGTCACGTTCGTAGATGGACCCTGTAGCCCTACATTTCGGGGTGGGGGAGTGGGTTTAAATTAAGGGGCGAACAAAATATTTTGAAACAGCTAATGTGATAGTCGATTATGGGGTAAGAAGACATGCTGAACACGATGGTGAAAACCATTTTATCGCCGGACAAGTAGTTCATCCGGAATCCGGCCAAAACCGGAAAGTTTGTTAAAAGTAAAAGTTTTGTTTGAAGTTAATTAGATGTTCGATTTAGGGGTAAGAAGACATGCTGAACACGATGGTGAAAATCATTTTTTGGCCGGACAAGTAGTTAGCCCGGAATCCGGCCGAAACCGGAAAATTTGTTAAAAGCAAAAGTTAATTTGAAGTTGATTAGATGTTCGATTTACGGGTACGAAGACATGCTGAACACGATGGTGAAAACCATGTTCTCGACGGACTAGTAGTTAGCCCGGAATCTGGCCGAAACCGGAAAATTTGTTAAAAGCTAAAGTTTTATTTGAAGTTGATTAGATGTTCTTTACAGGGATAAGGAGATGCGCTGAATTCGTTTCTGAACTATCTTTTTTGGCTGGACAAGTAGTTCGCTCGGAATTTGGCCGAAACCGGAAATTTGGCAGAAGTAAAGCAGGAAGTTTCGATCAGTTTCGTCAAAATAAATATGGCATATACAGGTATATCTGAACTTAATTTTCTCAGATGATTAGCCTGGCGAATACTGGATCTGGCGTAGATAAGACGTAGTTGTCTGTGTCAAATATTAAATTTTTGGGATCCCATCGAAACCTTTGGTCTTGTTTCATGAAAACAAAATAAAGATGCGTCATATTTGCAGCGGTGATTCGACGAAAAGTGACCATTTCACGTTTTTTCATGAAAATAAAATGTCACTCTTAATTCACTCTCTGTATTGGGCAAAACCGTGTTCAGAACTGCTTCGCATATATGGCACAAATCTTATTTCCTGGATTTATCACAAAGACTAGTCCAAATATTTCAGCACTTCTTCGCGGTGGATATTTGTACTAAATCTTGTTTCTGAAATTCCTTTCCCTCTTTCTACTTTTCTTACATATTGTTAGCTGAGAGTATATTTCTGGAAGGCGTTGAAAGCCTCCAGGATGTCCGGGAAAATCCTTTTCAGGAACCTAAAAATAACACATTTCACCTTGGTTGCTTAGACAGGTTCGCTCGCTCATCGAGGGTCATAAGTGGGGTTACCAAGGTCAGGGTTCACCTTAAAAATGCCAAGATATCTATTATAATTATTTCCAATAACCTACTCTGAAAATTTCGTCTTTAGAACCTAATAAAAACAGGAAAACATAACTTTCAAATTTTAAAGGTTCAAATTATATCACATTTTACAGGTTCGCTTAGGAATATTTGTTACCATCCGTTGGAACTCGTTAAACTTTGGGAATAAGATAATTGCCATCTGTAGTTTTTTACCTTTTTATCTGTTAAATGATTGACTGGAATTGAAACTGGCAGAGTAACCCGAGGAGTCATTTGCCCCCCGCCCCCACATAATCTTTAGTAAAAAAGTTATTGGCATCATTATGACAGGCAGTTGCGTGAAGTTAATAAGTAAATGTTTCGTAAAATTTTGGTTTTTTTCCAAAGAGGAAAAAAAGTTTGGTCCTTTCACCGAACTTTGACCATACCAGACCGAGCTAATGATCTAGAATTACGCCATTGGCTCTACTAGGTTTTCGTGAAATCCCCCCCCCCTCAGAGTAACAAACAACATATTTTTTTTCATTTTAGATTGAACTAATTCCCTACCTCCCCCCTCCCCCCCTGATTGTTTTCCCTGGGCATCTCATTGGCTTGAAAACTATGCTGGAACATCATTCCCATTCGTCTTTTTTATCCATCTTATTCTCTCTCCTCGCGGACTTCTATAATACGATGAGTTATTGCTTCTTAGTGAATTATTCCAGAAAAATTAAGCGAAAAAACTTGGGGCAGATTACTAGCCTTTGTTCTGGTCTTTAGAAGAAACAAGAGCTATGAGCTAATTTGGCTCTTGTCGCGAAACACAAAAAGGACATGACAAGATCATACATAAAGGATCTTGGCCCCACCAAATAAAAGCGATATTGGACCAAACAGGAATGTCATGGATTTGGAACGGAGGTCTAGGACCCACAAAAATACCAAATGATATATAGTAAGTAAAGCTAGAGAGACAATGGATGGACAAGATATCCAGGAATGGGCGGGGAAAATGGAAAGGTCTGAAACGCTTAGAGTTTACAAGGTAGCAAAGGTAAGGTTTGGTGAAGAAGTTTATTTTAAATTTAATTTACCTTCAAGATTTTTGCGTTCATGGATTCAGCTGCGAGCAAACTGTCTTCCAGTCTTGGGAAATATTTGGGATATTAAAAGGGCAGGGACAAGGGCTAAGCCGAGTTGTCAGTTTTGTAAAGTTGATGTAGGTGATCTGGACCGTTTGCTTTACAAGTGACAGGAGCTGTCTGTCCTGCGTGAGAAGCTTTTTAATGGCATAGTTATGCCAGTTAAGGATCTGCTTAACAGTACAAACCCAAAAATTATATGTAGGATTGGTGTATTCCTGGATCATTTAAACAAGAAAATTAAAGTATGTGAGGTTAGATTGAGGTTTGAGGGAAGTAGTTTAATTTAGTTAATTAAGGTTCGCCCGTATATTGAATGTGAAGGATGTATAGGAATTACATCCTACTGCCTACTGTACAGATTTTTTTTGTTCGTGGCCCAAGGGCTTTATTAAACATCTATCTATCTATCATACCTACTAAAACCTACTAAAATGGCTCAAGCTGGCTACCCTGGAAGAGAGACGAACCCACCATAGAACCGATTTCGGTATTGAAACCCTCTCTGTTCCCCGAGTACGCAATATTCTCCCTCTCCCCTATACCTATTAGACCCCAGCGAGAGAAATCCCAAAAAATCCCCAACTAACACCTGTGGCCCCTTTAAAAGTTATAGGAATTTTGTTCCAGCATTTGTCGAGTTGTATAATAACCGATAAGTTAGTCCTTTTTAGTTTTTTTTTGTTATGACAAAACGTAGAGTGATATAACTATACTGTATTTGTTTCTTATGACGAAAAGTCGGCGGTAACGCTGTTGTAGCTACTTTTGAGAAATTAAATTATATTCCTATTCTGAACATACATAGAACAGTAGGGGATTTAGGGGGGGGGAGGATTTGGGGGGAGGCCAAAATCCCCTACTCTGGTCGTACTCGTCGTATGTGGTTTGAACTGGGGCATTAAGGGCATCTGTTATTACAACCCATCAAGTTGCAATCAAGTCAGACTGACATTTACGAGTTGGATTGATATAAACTTCACCAGCTGAAGTCGGACCCAGCCCATACCTGACGTCAAAACAGTAGATGTATGGCATACAATCCTCATATCGTCCAAGCTTTATTCCAACCGCTCAACCCGTTTGCTCGACCGTTTGGTCCCTACACAGACCAAAAGCTCCCCCTCTAACTCCCGTCACCGTTGCCCAGTGGGGTTGGGACACGTACATAGAACATCTAAGGCATATGCTCCTACCACTCATCAAATTTCACTCGACGCGGAGTTTATTTCAGGATAATTGCTGGTACCCCTCCCATCGAGGTCGTATCCGGCCCGAAATACCAAATGTAAGGACCACGACCTTTCTGCCTTCCAAGTTCCTTCCCGCCTTCCGTGTTTTCTCGGGTACACTTCACACCTCTCAGCGGCAAATGCAGCATTCTCGGATACGTCTCCGAAATTCTCGGCTACCTTTCGTGTATTCTCGGCTACTTTTTTGCTGAAACACGGTGCTAAATCCATTCCATATCATGACGACAAACAAGAAAGTTAGCAAATGCTTTTTTTGCGGTTTTTCGGTTCTTCCGTTGTGCATAACAGTTCATGCATAACGTTTGTCGCGACAACAGATTCCATTCCAAGTTTTCGCAAAGGCGTTACCAGCCAAATTGTTTGGGGGGGCAAGGTATTTACCGACTTGCTGGTAATTTTCACCGACTGTTTTTCCAGAAAAAAAACGACCCGTTTTTAAGAGAAACGACTGTTTTGACGAAAAATCGACTTTTTATCAGTAAAACCGACTGTTTTTAATAAAACAAGAGCTGTAAGCTCATATGGCACTTGCAAGGGTTGAGATGTATTATTTGATCAAAAGTAATTTTCGACTGTGCGGTTCAGATGCGCACTTTAAGGGAGCTAGAGAAAAAGTATATTATCGTTGAACTTGGCTGTAATGATGCGCACTTTAAAGGCACAAGAAATTCATCTGTAAGGAAGACCCTTGAGGCAAAAACGATAGCAGGCTCTTAGGGATCATTGATATATACGTATGATCAGAAGTATTTTTTTTCCCACTAATTTGCGCACTTTAAGGGTGCAAGAAATTATTTTTTTTTGCAAAACCCTTGTGGGACAACTGATGATGGGTTCAGATGTATCGTTTGATAAAAAGTACTTTTCGACCTTGCGGTTAAGATGCACACTTTAAGGGAGCTAGAACTTCATTTGTAAGCAAAACCCTTGAGGCAAAAATGATCATGAGCTCATGGGGATCATGGAAATGCATATTTTGCTTAAAAGTATTTTTCTTAATTTGCGGTCATGATTGGTACTTTAGGGAATGGTCGGATTTGAAAAGTGGCGATTTCTAAGCCAATCTTGTCGAATTTCTAATATTCCAGCCAAATTTCATCGTCCTAGTACATCTGGAAGTACCTTAATTCGCGATCACCGGAATTCCGGACCCGCCCCTCAAACTCCCCCCACAGTCGCCGGAGCCAATCCGGTTCAGTTTGGACTTGTTTGTTATTCCCAAAAAGTTCCATCCCGATCTCTCCAGTCCAATCCGGTCACGTATCCCCCCCCCCAATTGTTGTCGGATCCGGTCCGGACATGAAAAAGATCACCACAGGCTCTGTTCATTTATTAAATTTCACTCGAACCGGATCACCCGTTCCAAAGTTACGCATGGCTAAATATTCCGGATTCCCCCTCCCTCCGATCCCCCACGACTATCGGATCGAGTGAATTTTTATTGACAAGTCAGTTTGATCGGGTCCCTGATACACCTCCCAAGTTTCGTCGTGAAAATCCCAAAAACTGTCATCACCAGAATTCCGTGAAACTCCCCTCCACCCCCCCCCCAAGTGTCCGGGTCCAGTCCAAACGTGTAAACAAATTATCTGGAGCAGATTCTTGTTCTTCCCAGCAAGTTTTACTCCGATCCCTCCATTATAACCGTTTCTCGAGATTTCCGGTCTTCCCCCACCCCAACTCCCCCATAGATGTCGAATCCGGTTCGGACTTCAAATGGAACATCAGAGATATGTCATTCATTCAGATATTAAGTTTCGTCCAAATCCGATCACCCGTTCGAAAGTTACACAACACTCAATTTTCCATATTCCCCCGCACTGCACCACAGATACAAACCCCTTTGACCCTCGAATGCACTAGCTCTTTCCAATGTTAACAGAGTGATCCGATGCAAAGAGTGACGTCACGCCGCGCGCAGACCTACTAGTGTAAAGAAAGGGGTAGGGGTTTTACAAAAACTACTAAATTTTCCGGATTCCCCCGCCCTCTACTCCCTCCACGGAGGTCGGATCGGGGAAGTGATTATTTGCAAGTTAGTTTGGTCGGGTCCCCGATATGCCTGCCAAGTTTCATCGTCCTAGCACATCTGCAAGTACCCTAACTCGCGATCACCGGACCGACCGACCGACCGACCGACAGACCGACAGACCGACAGACAGACCGACCGACGGAAAAGTGATCGGTATATGGCACTTGAGCGGAGCTGCAAGTGCCATAAAAAACGACCAATGCTACGACAAAACCGACTGTTTTTAAGAAAACTTGACAGTTTCGAAGAAACAAATCGACTGTTCTTACGAAAAATCGCGCGCCGAATCGGTAATTTTTTACCGACTGGCCGACAACATTGGAGGGAGGCGTCCACCTCCCCCTATACTATACGTGATGCCCCTGGTCTGTTGAGTGTTGTTTATTGAAACCGCGCATCCTTGTGTTATCTGTTATGAAACTTCTGACATTGCAAGGATCAGCTACAGCGCATATAACTTCTTTTCCCCTCTTTTGACCTTTTCAAAAGTTTTAACTGCCAAGCATTTTTTGCCGATAATTTCACCACTTGTACTTCTCGATTTCTACCAGTATTCTACTCTACCTGCGTATTTGTAGTTAGCGATGAACCACTCCTAAGTAATTTCATGTTTTGCGACCCACAGTACACTACTCTCCCACGGGAGTTTCTTTGCCCATTTTGACCTTTTTGAAAGTTTCAATTGTAAGTAAGTAATTTATTTTCACTCGCCATTTTTTCAACCACCTGTCAAATATTATTTGCGAATAATTTCAGTAATTTGTCTCGATTTTTCCAATTTTCTACCCTACAGGAGAAACATAATGTGCATTTGTAGTTAGATAGTAACGACGAGTTCCTTTCAAAATAGTTTGATGTTTTACGAGTTACAGTGCACCACCATCCGACGTAACCTCCTTAATTTCCCTCTGTCGACCTTGTCAAAAGTTTCAAGTATCAAACATTATTCGGTAAAATTTGTGCCAGTTTTACCTCTTAATTTCTACCAATATTATCCCCTAAAGGAGAAATAGAATTCGTATGTGTAGTCAGTTATTAGCGATGAACCACTTCAATTCCAAATAATTTGATTTTCGAAGTTACGACTTACAGTGCGTAACTTCCTTTCCCTCTTTTGACATTTTCAGAAGTTTCGACTGTCAAGCATTAATAGCTAATAATTTGTGCCACTGATGAACCACCTTCAAATAATTTGATGTTCTACAACTTTCTATTCTTTTCGTACTACTCTACTATTTCTTGTTAACGTGAACCACATCCAAATAATTTGTTTAACTTTCGATTTTTTGTGCTCTACTATTTCTAATATTTCTACCAATAATCTTCCCTACCGGAGAAACAGAATGGTTCTTTGTAGCGAACTTTGTCATCAGTTATTAATGATGAACCACTCTTGAGTTAGTACGACGTTGGACTTGCAGTGCATCACTTTTCAGCGTAACTTCCTTTTCCGTCGTGACCTTTTCGAACTTCCACTTTCCTCCTTTGGGGAACACGTGGACTCGAAAAAAAATAGCTCGGACATCATGATCCGACTTTATTTTTCGTTTTATTCCCCCTCCCCTGAGGCCACGTCTCAACTTTCGTTTCATCTGTTTACCTGTGTTTCTCTAACAGCGTTAGAAAGCCGTCACAGTTGATCAACAGTTCTAGTTTTGAGAACTAAGTGAATTAGGACCTATGGAAACGGTTGTTTGGAACTCAACTGAATCAAGGGAAATTTGGGTCCTCCATGACTCGGAATTCAAGCTGAGGATCGTACAAGGTCGGAGACAGAGCGAAACTTCTGGGGTTAAATGATAAACGGGGGATGGCCATTATCAGTCGATATGAATGATTATTGCGAACACAAGTGTGTCTTTTTTCTGCAAAATCTAGACCAGGTAACATCAATCACAGATTGCAGAAATCACTTTTAAGCTTTAGTTTAGAGCAATTCGTCCCTTTCCGGCACCGGCGTAGTATTGTTGTGAGGATGGCTACATGGCAGGACTTAAGTAGGTAGGCAAATCTAGGAACAAATAATCTGACAGAACCTCCGTCGCCCTTTCTCTGTAATATGACTATGCGGAGTCGAATATTTCCCCATACCCTGTCCGCTACGAACGAGCGGAGGTTAGTAGCTTCGCGCCACATCACGTTTCGTTACCTCTACAAACAGCTAAATCGCTGTGTACCGGCCTGTGAGGAAAAGTAGCAGTCAAAGCTGATTGGTTCTATGGACGCGCTCCAGAGCGTGTCAGCGCGCGGAGTACACCTCCTGCCATCTTCCTTCACTATTTTTTCTGCGATAAGCAACGGCGAAGACGGAAGATGAGTAAACGGGTATCAACATCAGCTCAAAGCTAGAATAAATAGCTCTAGGTCCGCTCAGTTTTGTTGGGATATTCATAGTCGCAGCATGGGACTCAAGACAGAAGTTCTATCAGATTCTTTGTTCTTGGTAAATCCCTGTCCAGACAAAATAGAAATCTGTAGGGTACCACCGGTGACGATATGCCCTTCCTAAAATCCAATGACGAATTGCCGCCAGATACGCTAGAGAAGCAATGACAATCATACGTTAGATCGTCGTAAAAGTTATCTGAACGTGGAATAAGCGATTACGCTTCCGGTTCAAACCGAGTCGCGCAGTAGCCCCCTGAAAAGTCAGTCAGGAATAGTTGCGTTTTCGATTGAATTCAAAATCCAGTATGGACAAACTTAATGATGTTCGACATAAAAGATTTGTTTCTATGCTTCTATGTTGCTATGTTGCACGAGCCTCACCTAGTTTCCAAAATTCCACTTGGGTCGAATCGAGGTTCTTGCTCAGATAGAGTGGACGTGAGACCAAAGAGACTCCTCCCTCAAGGCAATATTTTATCCCCGTGGGTATTTCTTGAACTATCTGACGCTCGGTCAAGAGCGCACCAGAAATCTCTTATTGACAACCCCCCTGAATCGAGTCATTACAGGAAATTTATGGGTCCGTGGTAGAGCTCACATAGGGGCAAAGGCATTTTAAACAGGTTAATTTTACGCTTGGCCAAGAGGCAAAAATAAAAAAAATTGAAAATACCTAAACAAACCTGGTTAACGTCAGGGGCGTAATTTCGTCAAAATCCTGGGGAGGGCAAAGTTGGAGCCGATTTTCCCAAGTCAAGTGAAAATGAGCAGTTTTATTTCAAGAAGAAAAACGTAATAAAAACAAAGAAACAAAGAGATACTTTACTAATCGACCAAGGCAAAAACGACACAGGAAGCGATAAAATTCGGTCAAACGCCTGAAGGACCGAACGGGCAAACATCAAGCTGGGGGTGGGGGGGGGGCAAACTGGGGTCTGGGGGGCAGTTGCCCCCCCCCCTGCCCCATAGCAAATTACGCCCCTGGTTAACATACACCAAGAAGTAACGTGTAGCTAACCCGGAAGGAACTTAAGAGGAGCGTATGGATTCAGCGCAGTATCGATCAATCAATTTTTTTAATTCGTGATATTACACATCACATAAAAAGGACTATTATTTAATAGATATACACAATCATTTCATCCATTCGGTGGTTCCAATTAGTCCATCCGTTCATGTAACGAAAGCTGGTACGGCGATGTCGCTATGAGACCAGGATCTAACTTGGTCATCACTCTTGAACGAATGAAAGAATATTTCATTTTCCGCAAAAATTGGTGATAATACAATACTAAAAAACCCTCTGATTTATCGACTGGCGAAAGCAAACATAAACAAAATAGAGAAGAAACCCGAATATCGAAATCAGTTAAAAAAGTTTAAAACCTCGAATAAATGTCGAAGAAAAATTAAATAACAGTCAAACTGATTTCATTCCAAACATGTCTCGTGGGACCCGTGTACTACCAAGATTACGACCTTGAACGAATGAATGAGTATTTTATTTTCTGCAAAAATTGATGATAATACAATACAAAAAAAAAACCTCTGATTTATCGAATGACAAAAGCAAAAATACACAAAATAGAGAAGAAACTCGAATACCGAAATCAGTTATATTCAAAGCCGCGAATAAATGTCGAAGAAAAATTAAATAACAGTCAAACTGGTTTCGTTCCAAACATGTCTCGTGGGATCCTTGTACTTCCAAGATTACGCCGACTTGGGCGTTATTTTTCGGTTTTCCCACGTCTCCGGCTTTCCGTGTTTTTAATTTTCCAAAGTGAACTGTTCCCAGTTCTGTTCCAACTGGGAACTCCCAAGGTTTCATTTACTCCTTCGGCACTAAGCTTAATTTCTCTGGGGGTGTTTTTGATTTATCTACGTAAAATTTAAAGGTATAGTGGAACAACATGTTATCGAAAAAGAAAGGTCACCCGATTGACGACATGTAGGTACTCAAACTGCTGAGGTTTTACGAACTCATATAGAAAGAAAACATTACGATCGATAGAAAGAAGAAGAAGAAGAATATTGACAGAAGAATTACGAATGTAATAATGAAATAATACAAAATTGTAATTTTCCTCTCCTCTTGCTAATGATGTAAGTATACAGGATGTATAGGACCTAGGTGGGAACCATACTAACAGACTAATGTAGCATTTACAGGGATAAGAAATCTACGGAAGAAATCTTGTAGCCTGTAGGAGGGGTATAACATTCTAACTTAGAATGTTATACCCCTCCTACAGGCTACAATCTAACCTCAAATTTTTATAGCCTCAATTTGGCCTGAAAATCTTACAAGCAAACTCCTGTGCAGTCTAAAAGGGTCCAAGGTCATCACATGTTGACTATATTGTAACGGAATTCTGTAAGTCATGACGTAAATAGTGACGTCTTGCGATTGAGGACCCCAAAGTAGGATTTGATTGTCCCTAGTACGGTTTATAAATGTTAACGCAACCTGCGCCTTGCTGGCCACTCGGCTCTGTATATATATATTCAAATATATATTCACCGTTAGGAATAAACTACAGGTTTTTTGTTTTTATAGGCAAATTACATCAAATAGGTGTGGCGTCACGCTTTTACGGAATTCCGATATAATTTAGTTTACACCGTCATCACAGGTTTCCATCTTGACAGTTAGAACCTTCTTATGACTGAAAACCTTTTTAGGGTGGAGTCGAGTTCATTTAAAGTTCGAGGTTGCATACCCCTCCTGTAGTGTAGATAGGAATTCTGGTCAGCTTGAGAGGATCCCGTTAGTGAAGACAACTAGAAAAAAATCTAGTTGGGCAGTAGTTGCATTTTTGCAGATACTATGGTATCTGATACCACGGTCTTGCCTGGGTCTTGTAGTCACTGTAGTATCTGGCCAGTTATCGTAGTATCTGATATTACGAAACCATGGTCCGACCGTGGTTTAGGGCTTGTTTCCGCGCCAACCAACATACTTCGGTTCAGGGTAACCAGTATTTTTGAAACTTTCGGTCCTAATGATCCAGCGTTTTTGTGTTCACTTTCCACGTCACTCTCCAATACTAGCGGAGCGCCGAAACCGAGAGGTTTCCCACTCTTGATTTTAGTGTACAGCAGGTGCCCAGTGCCACGGTGCCTGGTCGGTGCTGGCACTGTTAGCCACGTGTTCAAACATTAAAATAAGCATCTTTAGAAGTGTTTGAAAGATAAATCGCATAACTTATGGCCGAAGAGGTTTCACAGCGCCAAAACCGAGAGGCTTCCGACTCTTTGATTTTAGTGTACAGCAAGTGCCCGGTGCCGTAGTGCCTGGTTGGTGCTGGCACCATTAGCCACGTGTTCAAACATTAAAAATAAGCATATTTAGAAGTGTTTGAAAGATAAATCGCATAACTTATGGCCGAAGAGGTTTCACAGCGCTGAAACCGAGAGGTTTCCCACTCTTGATTTTAGTGTACAGCAAGTGCCCGGTGCCGTAGTGCCTGGTTGGTGCTGGCACCGTTATCCACGTGTTCAAACATTAAAATAAGCATCTTTAGAGTGTTTGAAAGATAATTCGCATAACTTATGGCTGGCACCGGTGCCGGAGCATACGATTTTGGTCGGTGCCTGCCAGTGCCGGGAAAAGGGTGTACAGAGAGTACCAAGGATTGGAACACCCCTCGGCCAACCGACCTACAGTCTTGGCACGGCGCGAAATTCAAAATTTTCATTGGAGAGATAGGCGTGCGACGGAAAGACGCCGTTTTTGGGATCCCAAAACATAAGTGGAGGGATACCTATGACATCGCAAAAGTTGTCCGTCCGTCTGTCCGTCCGTCCGTCTGTCCGTCCGTCTGTAAGCACGATAGCTCTCGAAGGGAATGAGATATTTTGATGAAACTTGGTGTGAGCATTCTTTGGGTCAAGAGTAAGTTCGAGTTCGTAGATGGGCCCTGTAGCTTTACATTTAAGGGTGGGGGAGGCTGTTTAAATTAAGGGGCAAGCAAAATTTTTTTAAACAGCTAATGTGATAGTCAATTATGGGGTAAGAAGACACGCTGAACACAAATATGAAAACCATTTTCTCACCGGACAAGTAGTTCGTCCGGAATCCGGCCAAAGCCGGAAAGTTTGTTAAAAGTAGAAGTCTTATTTGAAGTTGATTAGATGTTCGATATAGGGGTAAGAAGGCATGCTGAACAAGAATATGAACACCGTTTTCTCGCCGGACAAGTAGTTCGTCCGGAATCCGGCCAAAACCGGAAAGTTTGTTAGAAGTTAAAGTTTTATCTGAAGTTGATTAGATGTTTGATGTAGGGGTAAGAAGGCATGCTGAACAAGAATACGAAAACCGTTTTATCTCCGGACAAGTAGATCGCCCAGAATCCGGCCAAAACCGGAAAATTTGTTAAAAGTTAACTTTTTATTTCAAGTTGATTAGATGTTGGATATAGGGGTAAGGAGATACGGTGAATCCGTTTTTGAGCTTTAGTTTTTCGCCGGACAAGTAGTTGTTGAATTTCGGCAGAACCGCAAAATTCACAGAAGTAAGCTAGGATCGTCTCCATCGGCTTATAGAGGTAAACGCACATGCTGAATCCATATCTGAGCTTGGATTTCTTAATGACTAGCTGTTTGGCCTGGCGAAGACTGGATCTGGCGATGACAAAACCTAATTGTCTGGATCAAATATTGAATTTTTGGGATCCCATCGGAACCTTTGGTCTTGTTTTTTTATATAAGCCGTTTTTTAGAGCTCAGTCGAACCGACCGGCAAGACGAAAAACGGTCAATAGTAGCAAATAGGTAGGTTAACCGACCTACGGAGAAAAGGCAAAAAACGCAACTTCTGTTGACCAACCAGGGAGGAGAACGTGGAGAGGAGAATAGAGAATTCATTATCGGAGAAACTTTTCGATTCTGCAAAATTTGGCTGGAATCAGGAGGCTTTCCTTGTTCTCGATTCGAACAAAAATGGAAGAAAAAGGAGAATTCGCTTCATCTGAATGGTCCAAAAATGCAAAATAGAAGAATTGTGAGGAGAATTCTGATCAAAAAATGCAACTAGTGTGACAAAGATTTGACTTGTTGATAGACTATTTCATTTCATTGTTCACATAGGTGTAAGAAGTTGCATAGTGCTATATGTGCTGTTTACGTCTTATTACCAGGGGCATCACATATGTGGGGGGAGGGCGATGCAACCACCCCAATGTGTCGGCCATTCATAACCAAATCATATTTGACAGTGCAAAATGGATACGTCAGCTGAATTTTATTAGAGCTATATTTCAGCCCTCCTCGGCAAGGGTCCTCTTCAGGCTCAAAGCTGATCAAGTTGGAAAAACGAGCTTGGGGAAAAACAAAAATCACTTGTTTTTTCTTATTATGAGTCTTTTTTTCTGCAAAAACAGTTGGTAAAAAATGAACAGCCATTCGGTAGCCTATATACTTTGCCCCCCCCCCCCCCCCGAAAAAAAAAACTTTTTGGCCAGTAACGCCTCTGCTTATTATAGTACGCATACTTGTTCAAACTGCACTTTTGCACTTTCTTAATAAGCAAACCAACAATAAGTTATTTCTAAATACTTCAACATCAAAATAAAGTGAACTTTTGTGCTCTCATGGCAACGCTTGCTAAGTTCTCTTTTTTTCGACACCAGCGGTGCTGGTGTCCCTGCTATTCGACAGTGTGTCACTTTTTTTACAAATCTTGGCACTATCTCTGGTGTTGTTTTGCTCTGTAAACTAATCTGTATGGCCATTCATAACCAAATCATATTTGACAGTGCAAAATGGATACGTCAGCTGAATTTCATTAGAGCTATATTCCAGCCCTCCTCGGCAAGGGTCCTCTTCAGGCTCAAAGCTGATCAAGTTGGAAAAACGAGCTTGGGGAAAAACAAAAATCACTTGTTTTTTCTTATTATGAGTCTTTTTTTTCTGGCAAAAACAGTTGGTAAAAAATGAACAGCCATTCGGTAGCCTATATACTTTGCCCCCCCCCCCCCCCGAAAAAAAAAACTTTTTGGCCAGTAACGCCTCTGCTTATTATAGTACGCATACTTGTTCAAACTGCACTTTTGCACTTTCTTAATAAGCAAACCAACAATAAGTTATTTCTAAATACTTCAACATCAAAATAAAGTGAACTTTTGTGCTCTCATGGCAACGCTTGCTAAGTTCTCTTTTTTTCGACACCAGCGGTGCTGGTGTCCCTGCTATTCGACAGTGTGTCACTTTTTTTACAAGTCTTGGCACTATCTCTGGTGTTGTTTTGCTCTGTAAACTAATCTGTATTCCTCAAAGAAGGAGGCCTTGTGTCCATGGAAAACATGGGAGCACGACATTGAATAAAGAGTTGTCCTAACCATGTTCTCCATTCCAGCAACGCCGGAAGCTCCCGACCGGACACGGTTCCATCATCGCAAAAATGGCAGAAATTTGCACTTGGTCAAGTTATGCAGGAATGGCTCTTGTCAATTTCACAAGTAAGTTATATACTATATATTGGATTTTAGTGGCGTTGGTGATTCCCCAAACTGCCTATCAAGGAATCGGATAATATTTGGCAAGACACGTAGAAATACTAACACATAGGCAGCCATTGTTGGCTACCTTGCGTATAAACTAATGCTTTGTTATTTATGGAAACGATTAAGTTGAAAGAAAGTCTGCTCAAAAAAATACCCATTGAATTGAAATCTTACTGTCGTGCTCCCTACAGTCAGTTTTGCATTACCAGGAAACATTAACTTCTTCTAAAAGGAAGAAAGTAAAAATTTTGCATTATACACTGCAGGTAATTAACAACGGTCTTTTGGATTTGCAAGACACAAATTTTCATATTTTTTTTTTCTTTTTTCTAGTGGCTGTGACAAGGATGTTTTTTTACTGCGCCACATGCCCAGTCTGGTTTTACATCTATTCCCAGTCTATTTGAGGATGACCACTACAAAAAGTTCGGTTGTGTATCGTGAAGATACAGGTAAGTACCAGGTGTGCTGTTTACGAGCCAGAAATTATCTAGAGCCACTGGGACGAAACTTGAAAGATGTTAAGGTCATGTGCTCTAGATGATCTGTTTTTGCTGCCGGTCCGATTAAACCTCGCAGGGACCGGGGGGGGGGGCAGAAGTGTTTGGCACGCGTAGGTACCTTACAAGTGAACCGACCTGTAAGATAGAAACCTCGCATGCCGTGGATGATCTCTTTTCGGAATCTCTGCTGGATCCGACCTCCGTTCGGGCGGGTAGCGTAAGGGGCACTATTGGAAGTTTCTCTGAAATGCTCACTTTCGAGTGATGGGTTGTGACAGAAGACGTCCCTAGATGGACCAATCCAGGAACCATTCATGAAGGAGTAGGAGGGCGAAGATAATCCGACTAGAGTGAAACCTGATGGTTGGTAGAGATGTCCCGATATATTTGGTTTCACGCGTAGATACCAAAGCAGTTTGACGTCTCCGGAAGTTTACCGTAGCTACCTCCGTAACATGTAAACTAAATAATAGAAATCGCCAAACGTTCGCGCGTGATCAGTGATCCTGTCAAACCAGTTTGAAACAAAATTTATTTTTGAATGGTTGGCTTAATCCTAATTTTGGTTTTGCAGCATGCTGTCGGGTCTTGCCTGCTACCCAGAAGAATCGATCACTGCAAACCGCCAGGCTCTACAAGATAAGTTCATCTAAGAAGTTGGCGGTTTCCATCGTTACCGGATTTGGATTGGCTTCGTTTCACAACACAAGCCATTATGTCAAGCCTACTTCCCTGGATCTAGAGAATGCAAGCTGTCATGTTCCAGGCGTGGCCAAAGATGGCAGAAGGTACGGTAGATGTTACTTATCTTTCATGTATTATTACAGTCCTGTGCTTAGCTGAACTCAGTAGAAGCAAAAACCGCGATTTTTGAATGCTAACAGAAGAAGTTCGACATTCAGAGGCTTTATGGTCATTGTTCCTGCTGCATCAGGGGTGTAACTGCTGAACCAGGGCCCTTCTGACAGCGGTAGGCAGTGACGAGCTTCAAGAAGCCTCGACGACCTCTATTCTGTGTGTCCCCCAGAAAGAAGGTGCTGAGCTACAGACTTGATTAAGATCTCCACATTCTAGCTGTATCCTTTTCCCGTCTTCGGTTTTCCTGTTTCATACCTACTATTTAATACTCCATTTCATACCTACGGCATTTTACTTATTCTTACATTTCCTCGCGGTTGGCTTTCAGGCCCATCTCACGAACCGTTTATATTATAGCTGTTTTTTCGTGCTCCCACAAACAGGTTGTGGGTCAGTTGTGGCTCGAAAAGAGCGTTTCCGCGGCCTTTTGTGCGGCCCACAAGTGTGTTTCCGCGACAAACAAGATTTTCATGTCTCACTTGGTGGCTCAAATTCGACAAACAACTGCCGAGGTGATTGTCGATTTTGTGGCTCTGTTTTGGCGGGAAATTCAAATTTAACAGCAAAATAACGTCAAAACAACAAAATTCAAAGCTTTCTCAAGTATGTAGAAATAAAACTGAAGATCCTTTTGTACATAATGGTAAGGAGGAAAGCCTGGAGATGAGATTTGTACATGATTTTTATTTGTATGTTCAGACATTTGAAATTACCGCCCCAAAAATAGACAAAACGGCGTATCCCCGAGTTTCAGCTCGACTGTGTGGCACACAAACGTGTCACGGAAAAACGCCTTATATTATTACCATTTATACTCTACTGGGGTGGCCGATAAGCACCTTTATGTAAACTGTAAACTGTACTGTAAGTTGACCTTTCGTGTTTTTCAGGTGGTATAACGTGGTACAACCGAATTAACCAGCATCCTCGCCAGCACCAGATAAAATCAGCCCTCTGCCCGCCGTGCTGAAAAACGTCGACCGGTCATGTGGATACCTGTGATTGTTAGTCGTGACATGATTAGTGCAATATTTTCATTTTTTTTAGTCGAAGGAATGTAAAGAGACTTTACATTCAAGCCAGAGGAATCGTGTTCACTGGCTGTTCAACTCGCTAGCTCTTCCGATTATTGAACGATTACCTACTACAAATGCAATATTAAGCCTGTGAGAAAATTGAGAGGAGAGCTACAGAGTTATTACTAGACCTACGTGATGTAACCTACCTTGAAAGTCTGGACCAGTTACGTATTCGCTCCGTTGCGCACAGATATTTTTGACGAAATTTGATTGAGACGTCAAAACTTACCAGCCCCGATTATTACAGCAATAAAGTGAGCGGAATCGTACAAATTGACTGCACCGTTTCCGCAAGCATGTGTACAAGTGGAGTTTTCCAAACAGAATTGTTGGAGCGTTGAAGAGTCTTACCGAAGATGTGGTTAAGGTGGGATCGTACTGTATGTGTAGTGCCATTTATAGTGGAATGTAATAAAAAAGATTTGCTATATTCGCGGTTAAGGCTGTGACGCTATTGAGGTTAATGGTCTGCATGGGATGGAACCGTGCATCCCTGCGTTTGCAAATTTACAGATATTAGAGTAGGTCCCAACTGTCACATTTCGTACAATAAAAATTTGTCCTGGTAGTTTCAGTGATCCGTATGTGATACGGGATTCTGAAGGAAGAGGAGTGATGCCTGGTCTGATATCGTGGAGGACTATGGGGTCTCTATCTACTAGGGAATTCTAGTCTAGAATGAAACAAAGTGCTACTTTACTAACTCGTTAAGTAGAGCACAATCACTACTACACGGAACAGTGGCTTCCTCAAAACCTGGATTCTGCTCCTTATATAAGTTGCTGTAGTTGATTGTCTGCCCTGTGTTGATGAGACAACTTTCGAAAGTCTGGTGCTAGAAAGACTAAAGCGGCATTTTAGGTTTCTGCTGCGTATCAGGTTGTTCTGGAGGACCGTGCTACCTGTTTCACTACACTTGATCTGGAATAGCAAATACTGGAATACCACACCTTTCCCCGGAGTTTCTGCTATGATATTTCAGCCTCCTGGCCCTGCTGCCCAGTGCCCACACATTGTATCGTAAATCTGCGTGCAAACCGACGACCGGCAGGAGGGGGAATACACACGGCCAGGTAAGACAGGGATACCGCTTGCGGCTCCTGTCAGTCCTGATGAAAGCGATAGTCCCGCGCAGAAAAGGGAGGCAAATTGGCTTGTTAAAAAGTTCCTCGAAAGCCAGTTTAATTTGCTCAGTTTTATTCTTCATTGTTGGTGCCATCAAAATAGTATGGGAAACAGCGCCATCTAGAGTTACGTTCGGCAACTCCCAGTCAGTCTAATGAAGATGGCGCTTGCAAATATATAATTGCTTATTTTACTACAGCGCAGCCATGAAACTTGATGAGATTTGCCTTTACATAAACGTAATAGTATAGCACTCGTTTACACATGATTTTCTGATACTTTTCTGCCTCACAGGAAAGTATCCTTTCTGCCTCACAGTATACAAGTTATAGACGGAGTATAGAAGTGGTGTTGGACAGTATATAGAACTTCTAAAACGTATTTAATGAGGATGGGGAGGAGGAAAAAAGGAAAACGCAAGAAGCGATCACTTCCTACGGCTCAAGGACAGACCACGCGGCAAAAATAAACAATATCTCTTCGATTTCTAGATTAAGCGTTTCCTTTCAAAATAGATCTGTCCGTGAAGCGACAACAGGCATGAACTTGCTAAGAGGGTGACTCGCTTCTAAAAGTAGAATCAGAACTTGAACTGAAAGATAGTGAAGCTAACGAGACGGGTTAGAGAAGCTACAAACTTATACCGATGAATTCCCCCCCCACACTTTCAGGGTTCGAGTTTCATAAAACCCTTCAGAATCCGTCAGCCGCTTTAGATGCAACGAGTTTCAGGGTCATATACTGAAGCCGACAAATGATTGAAAAAGCTACACCCTTATATTGATGCCCCCCCCCCCCGGTTCAGGGTTCCAGTTCCACCAATTCGTTTTCCCAACTTAATCGGTTTTGAGCCTGAAGAGGACCTTGGCCAAGAAGGGCCGAAATATGGCTCTAATAAAGTTTAGCTGACGTATCCGTTTTGCACTGTCAAGTATGTTCCAGTTTCATAGGCTGCTTCCGGTTCCCGCAATTAGATGGTAACCGGCGCTATCTAGATCAACAGATAAAACTTCCAACGGACCGATTTCAGCAAGACGACGCTGGCTTACCGTAAACTCGTTTTTTTTGTGGATAATACTTGCCCCACGATTGCAGTTCTCTGTAACTAGGTATGCCGTACTCGATAGCCCATTTTAATATTTTTCAACGTTTCCTAGATATCCTCTTAAATAACTGCCTTTCCGTCAATCTCCCTTTTTCACCTAAAGTTAGGTCTTCACCTTCCGGAATCTGGGTTCACAGATTTTCCGAGATTTTTTTTGAATTTCTTCTGCGATACTTAAAAATTCCGGAAATCTGGAAGCTGAAAAGCCCCTTTTTCCGGATTATGTTGATATACTTTCGGACCGGTTCATATTCCAGATGCAATTTACAGAAGACGTCGAAGAATAATCTGGAAGCCCAGATTCCGGAAGTTCCGGGAGGTGAAGACCGGACTTAACCAATTCAATCTTCCAAACGTTGTTGGCTTGGCTGCATCTTCGGATCCGTCTCTGCGAAAACAGTTTTCTGGAGTAGTCCGAATGGCTGGTTTGGTTCGTTACGGTGGTCCTGGGTTCTTCGTTCAATAAGCATTGTTTAAAAAACACACTTGCGTTTAATAGTGAAGTTCCGCATACATTGAATACATCTGCTACAAACTCGAACACTGACTTCTGAATCACTAATGAATTTCTTAGTGCATGTACACTGAACTAACCTGGCTTCTTCTCTTTTTAAAAGGGACAACTTGTGACAAAACAGATGCCACTTTCGAGTGCTGCATTGAAAATAGTCAACTTGCGAGCGAGCGCCAAAAACGCACAACTTGCGAGAGTTGTGATAAACATTTTGAACTTAATATATCTGTCATTACACGCTAAAAGAATGGTCTACAACAATAACAAGACCTAAGGTTTCGGTGGGATTCCAAAAATTTAATATTTTCCAGACTATTTGGTCTTATAGATATCAGGTCTTCGCTAGACTCCTTGAACGTTTTTACTATTAAGATTTAGAAACAGAAGAAGGCAAATGATTATTCTTCTGAGAAAACCAAGTTCAGACATTGATTCAGCATCTGTGTGTTTGCTACTAGGCTATACGTCATAGGTTATCTACTTTGACGAAACTGTAACAACCTAAATCTCCGGTTCGGACCGGATTCCGGAACTTTAACAAATTTTCCGGTTTCAGCCGGATTCCGTTCGGGTAGAAACATATTGTCAAAAGCGGATACAGCATGTCTTCTTACCCCTAAATTGGAAATCTAATCAACTTCAGATAAAACTTGCACTTATAACAAATTTCCGGTTTCGGCCGGATTCCGGGCGAATTACTTGTCCGACGAGAAAATGATTTTCATATAAATGTTCAGCATGTCTTCTTACCCATAAATCAAACATCCAATCAACCTTAAATAAAACTTATATTTTCAACAAACTTTCCGGTTTTGGCCGTATATTCCGGGTGAACTACTTGTCCGGCGATAAAATGGTTTTCAGATTCGTGTTCAGCATGTCTTCTTACCGCCAAATCGAACTCTTATCAACTTTAAAGAAAACTTATACTTTTGAAAAACTTTCCGGTTTTGACCGGATTCCGGACGAATTACTTCTCTGACAAAAAAAAAACTAAAGCTCAAAACCGAATTCAGCATGTATCCTTGCCCCTACTTCTAACCTCTAATCAACTACAGAATAAACTTTACTTTTAACAAATTTTCCGGTTTCAGCCGGATTCCGAGCGATCTTTACGTCCGGTTAGAAAATGACTATCATGTACGAATTCAGCATGTCTTCTTAACTGCGAATCAAACATCTTATCAAACTTAAATAAACTTTTACTTTAAACAGATTTTCCGGTTTTGGCCGGATTCCGGCCGAACTAATTGTCCGTCGAGAAAATAATTTTCATATTCGGATTCAGCATTCGGACTCGGTCAAGCACGTTTCCTTACCCCTAAATTAAACCTCTAATCAACCTCAGATTAAACTTCTAGTTTTCATAAATTTTCCGGTTTTCGCCGGATTCCGGGTGAACTATTTGTTCGTCGAGAGCATGTCTCCTTACTCCTAATCCGAAATATCATTAGCTTTTAAAAAAAATCACGCCAAGTTTGATCAAAATATCTCAACCCCTTCGAGAATTATCTTGCTAACAGGCGGACAGACGGACGGACTGACAACTTTAGCTGTCATAGGTATCCCTCCACTTACGTTTTGGGATCACAAAATGGTAACTGCCCGCTGCAACACAAGCTCAAATCCGCAAAGACCGCATGCAGTAGCATTTAAAGCCATGTTTTACAGGCCTTATCCTAGCCTTCAACGGTAACAGCTTCTTCCTTGAGTTAACTTTACGCACGTGTTCAACAAGTCCGCTCCAGTTACCACGGAGACAGATTCCATTAAACACATTCTTGATAACGTTGCGTTGACTGTTCAGTCTACCAACTGTGACTAGAGCTGACTAGAGTCGGACCTTATCTAGCGAAGCTTAGAAGACTTTCAATGATCTGAAGTCTTGTTGTTCCCACTGTAAGGGTTAACGATTGGTTTTGTAGTTTTACGACTTTGTTATGTAAGGCAGAATAACCGTTCTTGCTCACGGCACTTTCAGAGAATGTCGTTCACGCACTTAACACCGATAAAACTTTCACTAGCACCACGTCTAATCTTTATCTGACAAAGCCGATAGTTGATGGATCCACAAGCTTCGATACTGCGTTTGAATGTGAGATACGGATACCATTTTGTTGTCCGACTGAAAAAGACAAACTGTTATGATGAAACTGATGGAGAAATACCTTGGCCGACATGGCCAGCGCTCTCCCAAGGCCATAGGCTGATCTTGTTCTGCACAACTGTCAGCGTGTCAAATATTTACCCACAAGGCAGAACTGGTTTGACAGGATCACTGATCACACGCGAACGTTTGGCAATTTCTATAATTTAGGAACTCCGGAAACTTCCGGAGACGTCAAACTGCTTTGGTATCTACGCGTGAAACCAAATATATCGGGACATCTCTACCAACCATCAGGTTTCACTCTAGTCGGATTATCTTCGCCCTCCTACTCCTTCATGAATGGTTCCTGGATTGGTCCATCTAGGGACGTCTTCTGTCACAACCCATCACTCGAAAGTGAGCATTTCAGAGAAACTTCCAATAGTGCCCCTTACGCTACCCGCCCGAACGGAGGTCGAATCCAGCAGAGATTCCGAAAAGAGATCATCCACGGCATGCGAGGTTTCTATCTTACAGGTCGGTTCACCTGTAAGGTACCTACGCGTGCCAAACACTTCTGCCCCCCCCCCCCCCGGTCCCTACGAGGTTTAATCGGACCGGCAGCAAAAACAGATCATCTAGAGCACATGACCTTAACATCTTTCAAGTTTCGTCCCACTGGCTCTAGATAATTTCTGGCTCGTAAACAGCACACCTGGTACTTACCTGTATCTTCACGATACACAACCGAACTTTTTGTAGTGGTCATCCTCAAATAGACTGGGAATAGATGTAAAACCAGACTGGGCATGTGGCGCAGTAAAAAAACATCCTTGTCACAGCCACTAGAAAAAAGAAAAAAAAATATGAAAATTTGTGTCTTGCAAATCCAAAAGACCGTTGTTAATTACCTGCAGTGTATAATGCAAAATTTTTACTTTCTTCCTTTTAGAAGAAGTTAATGTTTCCTGGTAATGCAAAACTGACTGTAGGGAGCACGACAGTAAGATTTCAATTCAATGGGTATTTTTTTGAGCAGACTTTCTTTCAACTTAATCGTTTCCATAAATAACAAAGCATTAGTTTATACGCAAGGTAGCCAACAATGGCTGCCTATGTGTTAGTATTTCTACGTGTCTTGCCAAATATTATCCGATTCCTTAATAGGCAGTTTGGGGAATCACCAACGCCACTAAAATCCAATATATAGTATAATAATCTGTATTCAAAGCCAGAGGCCATATACATGAACAAGTTATGCACTAATTAAGCAACTAAATTAAACAAAATGTAACTAAAATTCAACTTCTATTCTCACGAAACTTCGCCCCTTCTTCGAGAAATCTGCACACTTTGCATATTACCTGTGCCGATGTACACTCCAAGATGTCTGGAAGCCGCAAATTCCACCCAAGCAAAGACACCCTTAAATCGGAAAGCTCATGACACTTCAGCAAAAAGTGCTCCAAGTCATCATTCCCTACATTACATAGAGGGCAAGTTGTCACTATACTGGGTTCTCCATTTTTTCTTTTTAAAAATTTATTTTTTCGATGTACTGGTAGGCAATTCGCTCTCAACTGAATCCAATATCTGAGGTACTTATTAGGCAAATTTAATTTAAAATAATACTCAGCTCCAAATATAGATTTCACGGATTTATATGACACTAGCGATTCTGACCTTTCAACCACGCCCCGCCATTGCTGGATCTCCTGGTCCTGCAAAAT